>WSLM01000010.1:14362-62817 GCA_019677335.1 Ceratobasidium sp. UAMH 11750 | reverse complement strand
TAGAAAGGTCAGTCCTAGAATCACAACGGGCGAAAGACTAGGCTTACTCGCGAGATTTGTCCCACCAGTCAGGCTTGGCAATCGCCTCGTATGCGCATACATAACGCGCACTTGTGGCCATAACTACAAGCTCCTTATCTTCAATGATTTGCTTCATCATTTGAACAGCCTTGAGGTATCGTAACATATATCTAGAAGCATGTTAAGAAGGTTCTGCGCAGAACAAGTACAACTCACCCCACGGAACAAATGTTGCCTGCTGCCTCGATCTTCTTTGAGATATCCAACGCAATGGTATAGGGGCCGCTAGAAACCGGTTTCTCAATAAAGAGCGCCACTCCAGGGAAATGTTGGAGCAGCTTAAGCTCGAGGTCACGTCCCGGCTGGTCATTTCCACGCCAGTATGGAGGGCTTCCAACGATGATAGCGCGAGGCTTATCTTCCGGGCGCATCGCCTTGGCAAAGTCGTCAATGGTCTTGTACATAGCGGTGTCTTGGTATGCTGACACGACGAAAGAGTCGCGTTTCTTTTGGAGGACAGCCGCGGCACGATCAAGCGCGGGGTCAATCAAGGCAACGACCTTGAGGCGAGGACCAAGCTTGCTGTGAGGTAGGTTAGATACATTTGAACTGATTAAACGTTAATTCGATAATTGTATGCGTACTGTTCGAAACGGAAGGAATGATTCCAAGGACCCTCGGGGGAACCTTGAGGCAAGAGGCGATGGCAATATTAGCTTGACTTTGGCGTAAAAAGTGAGTCAACGAACCAAACATGATGTTCCCAGCACCGATAAAGACCACATTAAAGTCTTCGCCCGCCGCTGGGGCCTGGGCCCTTCAAACAGACTCAGCAACGAGCGTCGTTCGAAGACGTGATACCCACTTGTCCATGGGCACCAGCCTCAACGGGTCAATAGAAGCTCGGCGAGAGCCACGGCGGGATCCTAGTCTTTTGAAGACAGGGGTTATGAGTAAGCAGCAAAAGAATGAACCTCCAGGAGAAAGGCACGAACCTCGACATCTTCGTAGAGGGGGTGGTCGTGTGGGTTGGGGGTGAGGTTGTTGGGGAGTGGGGTGGTGCTTTTAAAGAGTAAGTCGAGTGGCAAATTTGGAATGGAGAAGAGTGCTCGCTGATGGATGGATGGAAGATAGGAGTGAGTCGGTGCGAGTGTCGGCGCCGCGGTGACGTCTATCGATTTCCAATTCGCCACGATCAAGCGTGGTGAACAAGCGATGCAACCCCACAACACGTTGATATGAAAGCGTGATAATTATGTTCGAGACCGTCAACCAGGCATTCATTCGCCTCGTAAACACTCCAATCTCAAACCCGGATACTACAGGATCTACTCGTACAGACGCGTTAAGTATTTGAATATGATGGTATGATTGATTTCTATGCAGTCGTTCCAGCAACACGCTTTTTCTCGGCTTCTTCAACTGCCTTGAGACGTTGTTCGATCTCCTTGAGCTGTTCGTCGAGCCTGGTTTTTTCCTGGGAGAGCTCTTTGACCTTGTTGGCCTTTTCGACGATTTCTGGCTCGGTTCTAGCGTCAATTTCAGACAATTTCGTGAGCACGGTCAAAGCTGCCACACAAATGGACTCACGCGTTGCTCGCGAAGATGGCTGATATAGCTATGTCCAAGGACGGGGAATCAAAATTCTGTGAGGGTAGACGTGGGATGGAGGGGCTAGAAGGCGGAACGGCAGGTGTTGCTAGTGACTGCTCCCTGGCCGGTCTAAGGTCTTTTTCAGCGACACGAATGTAGAAGATGCCATATTGACCTACGTGATGCTTTGGGGAGTGAGGTCCTCGGTCCGGATGGTCGGCAAGAGAGCATTCGGGTCCATGGTGCAAGCAGATGCTGGCGAGCAGAGCTACGGGGAGGGTGGTGATGGTCGCAGAGTTGGAACTGGAAGTGCCGTGTGCTTCATCGGTCAGGCTATACAGATTATGTAAGGGACTGGCACAACATTAACGTTGGTTCACTTAGCGCCCTCAACGACGCCCATACCCCAACATGTCAGATCGGCGTGGAGGTTACCGAGGTTCGAGAGGACCCCCAAGAGATAGCGACCGTGATAGAGAACGGGATAGAGACGACCGGAGCGACTCTCGGGACTGGCGTAGAGATGGGCGTGGTGGCAGGAGCGAACGTAGGAGGAGTCGCTCACGGAGTCCTCGACGAGATGGTCGGGGTGGCCGAAGCGAGCGGGACGCAAGAGGTATGTTCTAAATGTTTAACCTAATGTGCCGAGGCTTACACTATGTAGACAGGCGTGAGGGCGATTCTCGCCGTGACAACAGGCCTAGGGACCGTGCAGACGACAGGAGAGATTACCGACGTGATGATAGAGACAGATCCGGTCGGGATGATGACCGACGGCCGCCTCGACGTGATGAAGGACGTGAACAGCGCGATGACAGGAGGGACGAGCCACGCTCACGAAAGCCTGAGACGGAGGATTCAGTGGCGTCAACCCGTAAGTGCATTGTCGTACCCTTTGCGCTCTACTACAGGTTTTTTCCTAGACAATCTGGATGCCCCTCCTAATTCTTCCTCCGCCGGACCGAGCAAACCCCCAGCAGCGGGCGGAGTGGACGGCGAAATCGAGGAAGGGGAGGATATGGAGGAGGACGAAGCTCAGATGATGACTGCCATGGGCTTTGGCGGGTTCGATAGTACAAAAGTAAGCCGCAAGTATATTAGTTAGTTCTAGCCTCACTTTTTGCGCAGGGAAAGGCTGTTCTCGGTAACCAGCAAGGCGCCGCTAATATCAAGAAACAACGAACATGGCGCCAATATATGAACCGTAGAGGTGGCTTCAACAGGTCAGCGTTTTTAGCATCGAGTTTCTTCGAGTACTTACCTTGTACTTGGAATTCAGGCCCTTGGACAAGATCAAGTAGGTTCGTGCCCGCCGCACATCGCTCCTACATTCTGTGCGTAAGCTTTTATTCTTGTCGGAACAACAAAGAGTGGCCGTATTTCCTGGGAGCTCATATGTAATAAATAATGATTTATTCTTAAAACCCGCAAGCTGAGCGAGTTGGGTTGTTGCAACACGTGATTTGTGCTCACGCTGCTGGCCTGGCGACCAAGACTTACCGCTTTGAGCTGGCCTCAACGACCTCCTAAAATATGTCACACCCAACCTACTCTCGTCTACCAACCAACGAATCCGACCTAAACACTCTTGGTTCCACCTCTGCCCGGACACTTTCTCGCCAAGAAAGCGAGTCTAACCTCGTTCCCCGCACCCCGCACTCGCGTTCCGGCGGCCAAACATTTCGCGATAGCGCGACCGTCGATTTTGACTCTGAAGACCTTCAAGATGGTGTCAACGACTCGTATGCACTCGCTCAACAAAGTCAACTCGCGCCTTTACTCGCTTCCTCTGCTTCAGCGAGCTTCGGGGACGATGTTCATCTCCGAGCACACCAGCCTTCGCATGCGGGGTCTCGCTCTTATCGACGGCACTCGAGTTCTTGGAGTCTTAAAGAGATTATAAACTACCTACCTTTAATCTTTGGGGCGCTGGTCGCGGTGGGGCTTTGTATACTTGTAATTGTATCCATCAATTGGCCCAACGCGCTCGAAGGACTAGTTTCAGAGGCACCTCTGCCCAGTCACGCACCAGACGTCGTGCCTATCCAGAACTCACCAGTCGTCTCGGAAAACACGCCCGCTGTCAATGAGACTACATCCCATAATCATACAGCCAAGCCCATTGATTACTCGGCGTATTCAACATTTCCTCTTACCCCCGAACAGTACCGCACCGAGTGTTGGAAACAGCAAGCAAGTGCTAATCACGGTGGATATTGGTATAAACCTCCAGGTGCGTTTATTATTTATAATCCTTCAACTCCCACTAACACTCCAGATCATCTAGAGGGAGTCGCCGACGTAGCGCACCCGGCAACCAAAGGCAAAGTTTGCTCAAGTACGATCACTTTTATGTTTGATGGGGACCGAGGCCTTATGGCCGACCTCGCTTTAATCGCGCAGCTAGCTGGCCTAGCAAGAGAGGTGTGGCCATATCATGCTATTCGTGCGGAGACTCGACTAACACCTACATTAGCAAGGAAGAACCTTTTTGATTGACGACAGATTATGGACTCGCGGAAAGTAAGTCGGATTTCGCCAAATGTGATGATCATATGCTGATTGTACGAACAGTTGGACAACTCATTTCAAGGATATACGACAAACTCAACCTGGACCTGAGCCTGGCTGCCTTCCACCTCCACCCGAAGAACTTGTGGCTTGCCCACGACTCGCGAGGTACGCAGCATAACCACCCTGTGCTTTCGAATTGCTTGTGCTGATCCCTTTGCTTAGACACTGGGTAAGCTGGCGGATCGATCGTTGACACTCGACTAACCCTTTGAGTGATCTAGGTCGTGACTCCTCTAACAGCAAAGTTCCACTTTGGTCATGGTTTTTCGGAAGAGTTTGAAGACCCGTGAGTCACTTATTGTTCATCTAATGTCGAAGTTTGCTAAATTTTCGTTGGATAGATACGGCCATTCTACCACAAGGCTGAAACCCATATTCGACCGAGCATTCGACTCGTTTGAGAACTTTATCATCCTCAGCGAGACAAACGCACGGCTTGTGCGCGAGGCTCGGTCAGAACTTCGACGACGCATCCAAGCGACTACAGGTAGCGCCGCCGTAACCAACTACATGAGCGTTCACATCCGGCACGGTGACCGAAAAGCGATGAGCTGGGAGTTTATCAAACCCGGAACCGACGGATACGTGCCGCTCCAAAACTACGTCGATGCGGTTCAGAAGACTTGGACGGAACAAGGGCCACCGGGCGTTCCGTATGTCTATGTCGCGTCGGACGACCCCGTTGCTTTGGACGAGTTCATCAATCGAACTTCTGCGCACGTTTATTCGCTTCGGCAGTGGGGCGTCGACGGTGGACGCGTTGGTGAAGCTTCGGTCTCTGCTGTTTCTGAGGAACTTGCGGAACTGGCTAGTCCTTCCGCATACAATCAGTCGGAATGGAGGAGTCGACCCGAAGTACAAAGAATACGGCTCACGCGAGGGATGATAGTTGAGATGGCCTTGCTCTCCGAGTTGTGGGACGACGAGAAGGAAGAGGACAGCGATTTGGAGCTAGTCGCAGTAGCTTGCACGCTGACGTGAGTACACTACCATTTCGGAGATCGAATACGCCTTACACGCGGGCTTTGACAGGTCGAATATATGCAAGATGGCTGCTATTGGATTAGGATGGTCTAGGGCGCTCGACGCGGAAAATAAAGCCTGGGTGGAGTTGGACAATCGAGTGAGTTCTACAACCTGAAGTGTAACTTGGGGCTAAACCATTGGTGTGATCCAGAATAACATTGAGCCTGAATGGGAGGCAATAGAAATCATATAATGTACATGGGCTACAGTAGACTCTGAGTACCATATTTAATATCGCACATGCTGTAAAGCAATCGAAAATTACATCGCACGCTTAATTTTTTCCAGCAACACTCCCATTCGTTTCGCCATGTCGGGTTGACCTCGACCTCGCCCGTTTGTTACACCTCGGCCTCCACGAGCAGTGGCCGCTTCTACTCGGCGGCGTGCATGATCTTTCCCGTGCTGCCTTTTGTGCAGAGGCTTGCTTTTGTGAGTATGTAGACTGGCAGGAGAATAAGCTTCTCGAGCCATCTCCCTCAGCGATGGAGGAACAGGAGCGGATTGGGCAGGAGCGACAGATTTTTCCTTCCCCTTGTTCTTTCCCTCCCCCTTGCGACGAGCCGTGTCAAATTCTCCCTGGCCCTTGATAGCTCGGGCGTCCTTGACGATAGGGTGTGAATCATAATCGCCGCCAATCGAGGACCTGTCGCTCGCACTAGGCTCTGAAATGTGTTCATCCGGCGGTTGTGCCTCAGCCGCAGTACCATTCACTTCTGCAGTGCTACTACGCTGAGCATCGCTGTCGGCAGATTTTCGCAGCCCCAGGCGGCGTTTCTCAGCCCTATACGCAGCCTTGATTTTTTGCGTCGCGAGCCACTCTTTTTTGAGCTGCCTCGCTAGATTAGGTGTGAGATCCCAATCGGAACGGGCGAACACAACAGCACATACCTCGATGGGGGTCCAAATGCCGGGCCTTGAAGTTGGGAATCTTCCGGGGCTCGCCCGGCCGTTGCGGTGCTGGCATGATGGAGTCAGGCAGACAGAGTCAGAAGAGAAACCCCGCACAGCCACCTGGAAGTGTATATAGCCCCAGTGTGCAGTCTTTGACCCTCAAGCTGCGACCACCTTCCCCTGCCTTCCTCGAGTTATCGCCGCATTCCCCTCGCTACTCGCGTTTTATGAGCGTTCAAAACTTTGCGAAATACGGTATGCTGCCTTGATTCGTTCTAATCGAACGTGGCTGACTTGACTCGACAGACCCCTTCGCGGACGAGGGTGACGCTCTAGGGGAATCCAGTGTTGGATCCCAGCAGAATTATATCCACATCCGAATTCAGCAACGCAACGGTCGCAAGACCCTCACCACCCTCCAAGGCCTTCCCAAAGGTACGTTGGTCTGCCTAATCAGGGAAGATCTGTGCTGACTTTTTTGCCCCTGCTAGAATACGACTCTAAGAAGTTGTTGAAGGCTTTCAAGAAGGTGTGTTCAGGTTTTTTAATACAAGTTCCTCCCGTTAATCGTTGCTTCATAGGAGTTTGCTTGTAATGGTACTCTAGTTGACGACGAGGAACTCGGCAAAGTCATTCAGCTCCAAGGTGATCAGCGTTTGAAGATCTCGACATTCTTGACCGACGAAGGTATCCCCAAGGTATGCTATCCCCCGCACAATGATGTCACGCCCGTCTAACCATTCTGACCAGTCAACCATCAAACTGCACGGTTTCTGATTGGGTGTGATGATATGGCGCCGACATCTGTTGCTAAATCCGCATGTGTATTCTCTATTTGCTTCAAGTCTGCTAGATGTATAGTTGCCGCCCCAGGGCCCTCTCAATCTCAGTTATCTTTACTTGACACTGCATCGGATTGATCACTATGACCACAACATAGCGCCAGGAATGCGCTGGGAATCGGTCGTGGCAAACTTAACTGCACCAGTTACCTCAGTGCCAGTACTTGCGCACTGACGGCGCAACGATCTCCCACGTACGCCTGATCAAGTGCTTGAACAACAGGTGCTGCCAAGGGACCTTTTTTAAGGTCAACGAGATTCTGGTGGCAACGAGACATCAAAACACTCAGTCGAAGACAAATAAGGTGTGCTTACCGATTCAATGTGGTGTTGGCTGCTGGCTCCGATGATGATTGCATCACTGTATTCACTGTATGCAAGCTGTTCCAATACTCTTCTTCCCGAATATATGTTTGCTTACGGTTTTAACATGGAGTGGTGATTGATCCATCGCAAAGCACACTCAGTAATAGTGAGACCGTGAGCCTGCGCTGCCTTATCCACGATTTCCAGCGCACGGAAATAATCTTCTCTCCAGTATCGAGCCCTAGCGCATTTTGTAGTAGAAGCAAGCATATAAGCACTTTTCACACACCTGTAATTTCTTGTCTGACTGTCAGTCCGGTTTGAGTCGAATCGCGACCCCGGTTCCGCAGAGTCGGCAATACTCTTGAAGCGGCCTGTAAGCCAACCACCGCATAACGGGTTGTACTTGAATAGAATGCGCTCGTTTGCCCCACGCATATAGCAAACGAAATTTAAGAGTACCCACCAAGTAGAAGGCGATATTGACTGTATACACCGATTGCCTGGTCGTAAATGCTGACCGGTTGACTGCGTAGAAGAACTCACATTTACGCAGGCACGGCAAAAGTTCGGGTTCAACAGCGCGGTGGACCGCATTGTAGATACCTTGGTAAACAGTTGGTTGAATCCATCCATTTGTGCGGCACAGGCCGACAACCTCCGCGACTTCCCACCTGAACAAAAGAAAGTGAACACTGCCCTCAGTCAATACGGCGACCCTTGGACGTACGCCATGTAGTTCGAAATACCAAGCTGATTCGCAAATCAGCGCATAAACCGACATGGCCCTACGGATCAAACATTACGGACCTTGTCAAACTTTCCCTCCTTGTGCAACTCGTCAATAGCTTTGAATGTGACCTCGAAAGGCGTCGACCTGTCGGGGGCGTGCAAGTAGAATAACTCGATCTTGTCGGTCTTCAAAGCGGCCAACGACTTGTCCAAGTGCTCTCGGATCCCCTGGACATACTATATGAGATATGCTGCCGAGTTGATAGATGAGTGTCACCAAGCACCTCGGGTGTATGTTTGATAGGTCCTCCAGGGTAGAGTTTGGTTTGAACTATGAGCCCTCGCTTTTGCCATTCGACTTCACCGAGCAACTCCTCTGAAGTACCCTTTGTGTACACCCGAGCTGTGTCGACCTATAAATCATTCTCCAGACACTATGATGGGGCGGTATCAGCAACCACGGACCTCACGATGGCCAAACGATTTGAATGTATCTAATATCTTGCTAATAGATTCAACGTCTCGAACCCGAGCACCTTCTGTGCCAGGTTTGCCGAATGTCATGGCACCCTAAGCAGGTTGGATGACGATTCAATGCGAGGTGCAGTGAATTACGGACCATGACGATATTCAGGTTTGACTTGGCCATGGTCGGGTTCCTCTAGCAACCAAGGGTTTGTTGTGGTGGACAGAGCTAGATAAGACACCCGTGGCAGGAAGCGGGTTTATTTATATGCAGGTCTGGTTGCGTCATCAACCCAAGCGGAGGTATACCGAATCAGTCCATGAGAGCCGGAAACATATGCCGAGCAACGACAACCAAATAGGGGCTAGTCGCCAGTTAACTTAAATCACACAAACCACTCTAACGGATAACTAAATTCAGTCACTAAAGTTGGTATGCTACATAAACAGCCCGACTATTGGCCCTGTCCGAGCTCAAAAGCAAGACCAGCAGCGATCAATACTACAGGTCACAAGAACCGGAAAACTCCACAGAGCAGAAAGAACGATCAGAATATACGACCAGACAAATAATTCATAAAGACGTCTTGGATGAGGTCACTCTTCATTTATTCACTTCTTGGCGGCCTGTTTTTAGACGTGATTAGTACGAGAAAAATCAAAGGCGACGATCGACGCACGCGTTTCGTAGACGACCTCGATGACGATGTGGTCGCGGCTTGGGCAGTGCGAGTGGTCCTGCCTTTCGTCGTTCCACTAGCCTTGGCCTTGGCAGCAGTGCTTGTTGAAGAAACGGCCTTCTGTCCAACATATTGTCAGTTAGAATGGATAAAAACCTAGACGTACATCCATATACTCACCTTGCTCGCAGCTGGCGCCTTCTTGGTAGCTGGTGCTTTCTTTGTGGTGGCAGTCTTCTTCGCTGGAGCCGCTTTAGTGGTCGACTTCGCAGTCGTCGATTTAGCAGCCGGCTTCGTCGCAGACTTCGAGGTTGCTTTAGAAGTAGAAGACTTTGTGGTAGTTGCGCTCTTTGCCTTGGGGGCGGCGGCCTTCGTTGTGGAAACTGGCTTTGCCTTGGGCTTGGAAGTTGCGAGAGGGGCTTTCTTAGTCGCCGGGGTCTTGGAAGTGGCCGCTTTCCTCGTGGTCATGGTAGATTTCTTGGTCGTCGTAGATGTTTTCTTGGACGCCGTGGGCGCATGATTCTACGAGCTCTGTTAGTTGGATGAAAACGGAGCTGAGCTAGGGTGCTGACCTCCTTGGTCTCGGCCGTCTTCTTAGAGGCAAGCTTCACTTTTCCGGATGGGCCTGACAATTGGTTTAGTGTGGGACGTAGAAGCCTAGTGTGCTTCAGGATAGCATACCCTTTGGGAGCGAAAAGACATTCGTCTCTGCACCACGTGCAATAGCGCGATTGATATTGGTGATATGTGAGGGAGTAATATCAATCTTATATTGCTCCTCGAGGAATCTAGTTGTTAGCGAACATTGAGGACCTTTATTAGCATGCACGAGAACACAAGATAGGAGGATGTATGCCTACTTCTTGATCATCGGGCGGGAAACACCTGAGCGAGCTTCCTCGGGGTGAGCCGTGATACATTCCTACGGCGCGCAATGCAAACGAGTTAGCCACGATCACATTAAGGGTAGATTGGCCTTGGGTAGGCGGGAAGAAGTTTTGAGTGAGGATGGAACGCGGGACGGGGGGAGGGCGGGATAGGGTTCGCGACGTTCGGCGGCCCCGACGCGATGTTCGGGCTATATATTACGTCCGGAAGGCAGAGAGCAGCGCAAATAGGCAGGTAGCATCAAAGAATTTGTGTCCTCACAATTATCATGTCGATGAACGATGGGTGTGCTGGTGCTGCACGAGACGTCTTGGTGGTACCCTTCGTAGTCCGTGCCATTCTAGCGAGTGTTGAGTTTGGAAAAGGCTGGGATTATGCGCTGTACAAGTCCACGGGAGGACACAGGATGAGGCGTTCAAGTTTCGGTTTGGTTTCAAGTGCTGCCGGCGGACGGGAATCGAGGGGTTGTGGAGGGGGTGGTTGCGGCTCTCTGGTTTCAATTGCTTAGCTCGGTCCTTTTACAGGACCTATCACACAGCCAAACCACAACAAATAAGCGTGGTCATGTGACTTTTGCTTCGTTGTCGTGTCCCTCGACTGTCTCATGCCTCCAGCCCCGCGCAAACGTCCCAGGAGTACGTTTCTAGCGTTGAGCTAACATTAAAGCCTCCTTTCTTGTATAGCGATGATAAAACTCCTTATATGATCGCAGTTCGGTAAGTTTTTGACGTACCAATTCTACCTACATTCCCTGGCGTTGTGAGGCCTCCCTGACAGTGTAGGTCCACTACAGACCGCAAATTCACTCATATATAATCTACAACGACTATAACTTATGCTTATGCACTACCCCTTTGCGTGACCATTTTTTTCCCTAGGGGTAATACACTCTTAGCACCGTTTCAACTCACGTGATTGAAAAAGACCCCCTGTCGTAAATCTGCCACTTTGGACGTAATTCTTCTTCGCTAAAGTACTGTTACTCTTATGTATAGGCAGAATGTATGCTTCTCCGTCGGCCCACTCCAAATCTATAGCAGTTTCCTCGATCACAAAGGGTGCAAATCGCATATTGAGGTTAAATGCGCACAGTCCACCTGATTACCCTAATCGGGATGACGCGTTCCACGCAAGCCATAATCCCGTGTATATGCTAGCTAAAAGTTCGTCCGCCCGTTCATGGTTGTACAAGGGACCGCCTCCGGCATACAGGGCGCAACGATGCTGTGCGAGTATGAATATACGCGATCTTATCGGAGCAGGGGTTGTTGTCCGGGACCCGGGCACAAACCCCCCGGTGAAGCGCAGCCCTTCGACTCACGGCCTAAAACGGGATTCCCCCCGCATATGCTCTGCTCTGGCATGATGAAGGCATTGGCGTAGCCAATTTACAAGGTGTGTTGTATACCCACTTGAACGCATAAGTAAACCATTGAGAAATCATGTGCGAAGGTCGAGCCTGTTTGGCCGAAAAACGTGGTCTGATAGCTCGACTCGTCCTGCTCATTTAAATACGTAAAAATTTCTCCGATATTTAAACTACAATGTATAAGGGACACCATGACGCTAACCGGCTCAAAGGTGTACCATTCGTTTCATGCGTGAAGTTTACTGGTTCTCACGTTGAACCACCTTTCATCAAGCGAGAAGATCGATCCGCCCTCTGGATTAAACGGCGGTGAACAGCATAGATATGAGTCTGGTAGATGATTCTCGAGGTTCGGCCCTGGGAGGTTGCCATTCTAAGCCATCTCAGAGCATCAATGTCCTGCGAGGCTGGTGTTAGCTCTGATAATTGCCTGATATAGTGTTTAATGGTGCTTGAGATTCTCTGCGAGATCTTGGCCACTGGCAAGGTGACCTCTGGTGTGTATGCGTTTGTGCTACCGGCTTCAATTGATTGCTCATACAAATGGCCCTTTTCTTGTTCGTAGGCTCACGCTTGAGGCTGCGGGTGACGTACAATTCATGATGCCCTCTATATGTTGTTGACGACTACAAGGAGAACCATGGCTACGACGTGGCCTTTATTTTTAGACGGTTTTCATCGCTACGCGAAAAGACCGATTGAGGTGGAGTTTGTGGGTGGCGACGTGACAAATGGCTGAGGGGGGTACCATCGGCGAATGGAGTTGGCATAAAGATGGCTAATATATGCCCATGAATGCAGTAAATAAATTATTACAGTACATGGGAGGCGTCGCTGACGTGCTTGGAAGTTTGTGATTCGATGGTAAGGCGTATCAGCAAAACGCGTGCCCAAATAGGGGCCAATTAGAAGCCCGGTAGAAGCTCCCAGCCGTTGATCGGATCAACTGGACCGGCACTTGTGATCTAATCGTGATGTCAAGCCTCGACCACCCAGCACAACTCTATTATGGGCAGTTCTGCTTCAAAAACTCCGCGTAAATTGCCCACTAGGACACAACCTTCATGGGCTGGAGCTCGAACTCCCCAACCGCTACCGGAGCAATTCCGAACATCCAAGCCGGAAACACTAGCCAGCGAAACGAAGGATCACCGTGAGTTTTACTTGTCCTTTGTTCTTTTCTTCCTATCACGCAACCACCGAGGCTTTGGCCAGTGATAGAGTCCGACACGAAAGATCCGCACTTTATGAGCAAGTTGAGTAGGATCGGTCAAGTCCAAGTACCCAACCCACGGTTTGGAGATCGGGTTCGCCCAGCAAGTGTCCATTTCCTTCTATCGGAGAACGCACCCCAAACCTGACATAAATTCAGCAATCCGACAAGTCATTCAATATGATTTGTGCACGGGAGGCATCCGAACAGATGGCGGCGTCGCCAAGTACCATACCTTCTAATCGACTGCTTGCACTGTCACTCTCGGACATTCTGGACGCTAGAAAATCGGCTTCATCCTCGAAAGAGATTTCGGAGATAGCACGGTCTTATGGGATGGATGCTAAAACACTCGAACGTGTGGCACGCTTTGTGAACACCCCCAGCGTTGCACCTGGGGATGTTACTAGGACGGTGGGGAAGGACGGGGAAGAAAAAACCACTATGCTGGTATGTCTGAACTCTCTCTGAGATTGTTTTGTTACTTTAGCATATTTCTAGGCCACCTGGTCTGAACCGCTGCTCGACGAAGAACATAAAAGAATTGGTGTATGATTCTGTGTGTTACGAATGTATTCCCGTAAAGTTTCTCTAATTGCTCGCCCAAAGGGCGTGGGTTGGAAACAAGCAAGATGAAAATTCGTTCCACTGGTCTATGTGTACAACCTCGGATACGTGCAAAGACAAACATGGGGGTACATCTACCATAAACGCATGGAGATGACATTCAGAGGAGTACATGAAAGCCGGACCACAATCAGGAAAGAGCGAGATCACAGGTCATCCGAAGTTTGCAATGAAAGTCAAGGAAATGAACGTTGCTGGAACACTGACTTTGAGTCTCGGCGAACGTGCTACCAAATCAAGAGCTTGAAGATCGATCTTCTAGGCGTGGAAAGCGGTCGAGTTAGGCTGCATGTAGTTCTGCATATACGCCTGGTACATTTGGGGGGGCATCGCGTTGGGTGGCATACCAAAGGGGGGCTGGGCCATACCCATCAAGCCGTTACCAGCCTGGGCTAAACTTGGAGTGCCTGCCTGGGAGCTATATAGCTGTTGTTGCGGCCCGAATTGCCCACTTGGCGGGCCGCGCCTGTTGTTGCCACGAGGAACCATTTCCGGGGAGCGCGCAAATGGATTGAAAGGGTCGTTGGTGGGGGAGAAAGTAGCGGGTGAAGTGCCGGACGGGGGTCCGGCCATCGGGCTCGGGGCAGACGGGTTTGCGTAGGCGGGGTTGATCTGGAGCCCGCCTTGATTGCCCGGGCCAGCACCTTGTTGGGCCTGAAGCTGAAGGGCCTGCATCATGGTAGCTAGTCCATCCCCTTGTTGTTGGTATCCTGCCGGAACCCCAGGCATTCCGTATGGCGTGGGTCCACTGTTTTTCTTCGCCGGCTGAGGCATGGGTTGGGCAAAAGCGGGTTGGAAGTTCGGGAGAGGAAGGCCAACTTCTTCAATCAGACGCCTATAGGCCTGCGTAACCGTAACCTTGAGGTCGATGAGGACGCGCTTGGTAGCTTCTAGGAACCCGGGTCGCTCGGCGGGATCGAGGAAGGGACTGATGAGGATCTTGTGAACGACAGATACGCCGTTAACCTGATCACCTAAAACGTCTGTGAGGACGTGATCGCCGGTTGAGTTAAACAATGCGTGAACGATCTGCTGTGAAGCCTCGGGTTCGATTCGCTGATTAACAATACGCAGGACTGTGAGCGAGGCTAACTTGTGGGTGCACAGGTGAGCTAGATGAGGGGTGAATCGTGGCGCAAGGAGTTTGTATCTCGAGTGGAACCCAGAGGAATCGAGTAACCAAGTCAGCAAGAGTGCACCATTGGGATTCGTTGCCAGTGGGATTGAATTCAAAACGATGGCGGTGGCAATTTTTCGCTGAATATAAATATAATGTCAATTACCGCCAGCCAATCGCATACCTTACCCACCTGTTGACTGGTAGTAATCTGAGGGCTTTCGAGGCATGCGCGCATACTACGAGCGCCAAAGCGCCCTTGGGCAACCTCCCACAGTCGATCAACAACCGCGTCAAAAATAAAATCGTTGGCTGGAGATCCAAATCTCAGGCAGCATCTAGCGGTGGGAGGGATTAGGTTTGGAAGGACGGGCCTTTGCTAAACTCACTGGACCACATAGTTCCCAAACTGGTCGAGCAAAAGAGGTGGCGCGTATGGCCGAAGATTTGTCGCTACAAGTGCGATTTCTTCGGGGGTGGTGGCACACTCGATGATCTTCTGGGCAGCCCAAGTTCCGTTCTTGTGGATTCCAATCATCGCTAGGTGAGGAGCAATACGATCAAGCATAGCAATACGAGGGCCAGGAGAGCACTTTTCGAATAGCTTTTGCACAACCTAATGGATGGTGAGTAACCGCTGGATCGGACGGTAAACAGAACGAACTGTGTTGCCAAGCCAGTCGGACGCGAGATCGACGATTTCTCCGTCCAGGAAGTCTGCGGCTACGGCATCAATTTCCTCTACGCCACAAGTGCCAGAATCGAGCCGCTTTCTCAGCTCGCGTAATTTGGATGCATCCCAGCGGCGGTTGTGCGGGCGTTCGGCAACTAGAGGAATGGTGGAATAGTACATAGTAGGGGGACGGAACTCTGCAGTCTTTGGTTAGATTCTATTCAGGTCACCAACAAATCCTGCACTCACCTGCCAATGCTTTCACGTCAGCTTCTGCGTCGGGCGATCCGCCACTCAACTCGAGCATAACCATTTGTTGTTCGGTAATCGAGGCAGTCCATCCGGAAGTATTCGACGAGTTATTGCCCAACGTTTGGTGTGTACCCGATCCAATCATACTCAAAAGAAGGTTCGAGCGGTAGTTTTCAATCGAGCCGCCAAGGACTTGCTGGTCGGCGGGAATGGTCGACGCTCCTTTCACCGTGCGCAACGCGTGGATAGTGGCTCCGACGGAAAGATCGCCCACGCCCTGGACCCCCACACCCATTCCCTCATCTACTCCGTCTCCTGCGCCAGAGTTTTTGACAGGAACTCGGGCGAAGCCGATGCGGATCGTGCCAACTTCACTTCCAAGAACATCGCGTCCGTTGAGGGCTTTGCGGGCACGGACGGCATCGTCCAAGCGCTCGAAATTCACTACGTGGCAAAACTTTAGGAAGGTAGGGTACGAATGGAAGAAAGCGCTTACCAAAGCCGCAGTTCTTGTGTGTCAATACACGAGCACTCTCAATGGGCCCGTATGGGCTGAAGACATTCAAGATAGTGGCAGGGGTTGTAGTCGAAGGAATTGAGCCTATCCAAAGCGCACGGGTAGGTGAGGACTGTAATTGGGAGTCTATTCCACTGGGCTGATTCTGGGCTTGAGGAGCTTGACCGGCAGGGGTGAACTGCGACTGGATGTGGGCACCCAAACCAGTCCCGGCTGACGATGCCTGAGTTCCCATGGGCGGCGTAGCAGGTGCGCTATCTGCTTTACCGAATCCAATGCGAACGGCCTGGTTGTTGCTCATGCCGATGTGACCGGAAAGGCGGTTCAGTACATCGTCCTTGGCTCGCATTGCGTCAGCAATATCCACAAAATTAACGAACCCACACTCCTATAACAAAGTCAACGGCCGAAAAAAATGAGTATCGAAGCAACAAGGACACACCTTTTCAGGAAGCAAACGGAAACTTTCAATAGCTCCATAGGGGGCGAAAACGCGAACCAAGTCTTCACCTGTCATCGAAGGATCTAGATTGCCGATCCAAAGTGAGCGAGACGGCGTTTGGATCTGGTTGGGCATCCCCTCGGCTTTTGGAGATACCGAACGGGACTCGCCACGGGCAATCGGAGCACTGAGATGAACCTGCCTGCCCACGCTCGGGCCCAGCTGCGGAGCGGTAACATCCCCCGACGGGAACCTGACCGAGGCCGAGTTTTGGCGAGTCAGCCTTCCGGCATAGACGGCGCTATTTTCATCGTCGAGATTGAAGGAAGGTTGACGCAAGATCGAAGTTGGTGCCGTTGCGTACGCATTGTTCCCGCCCAGGATTCCTTGATTGGCGTCGCTCATGTTAGAATGGGATGTCTTACGATGAAGCGATGCGGATGGCTGTTCGAGTGCGGCATTAGCAGCGGCAGCACTGCGCCGTTGCGCAGCAGCCCGATTCGGGTCATCCAGAACACCAACTGAAATAGCCCGAGGCCGCGCAAGCAAGCTTGAGTTAGGGCCAAGGTGTTGACTCTGGCGGAAGCCCTTGGCAACGTAGCCGCTGTTTCCTCCGTATAATCCGTTGTTTCCGTCAAACGAGTCAATCCGTTGCCGATTATAGACCCCAGTAGGGGCCGCATAATCGACTTCTTCTTCCTCATCGTCGGAGCGTTCGATGGTCGGGGCAGTGATCATGGAGGTAGTCCCACTGCGGGCGCGACCAAAATTCGAGATGGTTTGAGATCGATTGCGACTTGGATTTTGAGTTTGGTGCCCGACGATGGCAGCTTGAGCTTGGTTGCGAAGTTCGGAGACGGTGGCTGGAACAGGCATCAGGCGACCGTGGGTGGACGGCCCGTCGTCCAAACCGAGATAATCTAGCGTATGGACATCGTATTCGTCGGCGCCCATGATGGAGTCACCTGAGGTGATGGATCGCATCTCATCCAACACAGGGAAGCCAGCACCGTTGTTCGGCAACCAGGAAGAAGAGAAAATCGAAGGACCAAAGGCGTTGGACAACCCAGCGCTGGGGAGCGTAAGGGAGCCAGACCGCAAGCGACTATTGCGCTCTCCTCCAATAGTGGTCGAGGTAACTGCTGGGGCCATAGAATTTGCGTGACGAAGAGAGGGCCGAGTAGCGCTCGCCTGGGCAGCTATATTAATGCTTGTATTACTGCTGATTTCATTGGTTTGCTCGAATTCCGACATGGGAGCTGCGGGGAGGGTCGAAGCATAGCGTTGAGCCGCAAGTTGAACATTTGAAGGCAAGGTTCCAGCCCTTGCTCTCCTGAAGCCGGGAGGAAAAGATGGGGGCGCAAGAGCGGATGGGTCTGCTCCCGCGGAGTTGGCAGTACTCTCTTCCAATGTGGGCGCGTCCTTGGCGTTGCGGAGAGCGGGAGGGCGGTATCGGGCGCCTCCAAGGCTTTCTTGTGCTTGCAGCTCTCGGGCGCTATTGTCGAGCGTCAACAGATTGCAAAATATTTACGCAAAAGTCATCTCTCACCGTTTGGCAAAGGCGGCCGATGGGGCAGGTGGTGGGGGCGTCTTACCAGATGGCCTAGTAAAACCCCCGTCTGGGGTGGACGAAAGTGACATTATAGTTTTTCTTCAGTTCAAATGATTAGGGCAAGTAAGGGACGTGATCCTCGAGAGGTATCGCGGCGTGACAATTAGGTATTAAGTGGAGTGCGCCAGATCTTGTCTTGGCTAGACGACTAAGCCAGCGTGAAAAGGGTGGCCGAGTGAAGAGAAAACGTCAGCAAGACCCAAGAAGCGTTTTGTGGAGGGTGAGGTGTCGGTTGTCAGGGAGGACAGATGTAGGTAGACAGAGGTCGTGATTTTTTAGACGCGACAGAGGGCTGTTGCAATGGAAATGATTTCTACAAATAGAGTTGAATCCGGAATAGGTGAAAAAAGACAACGGGAACTAAGCAATTAATACTAAGTATGTTGGTCGTCCACTCGCTACGTTGGTGGTGGGATAGATCAAAGGGGCCGGACTTCGCGAGGTCATTTACAATTCTCACGCAAACAAGACCACACCCGTGACAGCAGGCCTCAGCCATCACTCTTTCCAGCTTTCCCCGTGGCTTGGGGTATTTTTTGAATCTAAACAAACGTCCAGAACACGTAAAAACTGGCTCAAAAGACTGACCTTATTCTTGAGAAATCGGGTTCAGAGGGAACGGCCACGATGAAAAATTAACCAAATCCTGCTACAAATTCGTTGTCGGCTGGTCACAACATGTAGTCGGCTGCAGAAGCCCGAACCTTGTGATTGGATGTAAAAAGGAATATTTACATATTAGACAGCCGACGAGTAAAAGTGCTTGCGGAACATAATACAAAGTCACCGATGAAAAGTAATGAACAAGGCAAGCAAGTGGGGGGCACTCAACCTGGGCGTGTCATCCCGATCGCAACCTGCATGCGGCTTAGTAGAGTAGCATATACGCCAAAAAAAACACTCACCCATGCTTCATCAGACACTCGCCATCTTTTGTTGGGTGCGTCTGCCGATCGGCCCTTGTCTGCGACCTCCCTCAATTTTGCCTCGATAGCGTATTTCTTGACGCCCGGATACCTCTTGAGAGCGAGGTACAAATCTTCTACTAGACCCTTGAGCGTTTTCTCGCTGCCCTCGATCAGTCCATATAGTTCGGGCAGGTGGGTGGGCGGGAAGGGGTTCTTGATGCTTGTTGGGTCGGTAGGCTTCCTCATGAACGAGGTCGTCCTGTTCGATGGCCCTGACGGCCCAGACGTTTCGACATCGTTGGCCGGGGTTGGAGGCACAGGTACTGCAAAGGCTCCCGCTGGCTGTGTCGTACTCGAACCATTAGCGAGTGCGACGCCCGTTGCTGAACAGGAAGGCTCTGGAATGAACGTGAATGGGTTCACAGGATACGGGCAATCTACGGCGTACCAAGGTTACTACTCTGAACAACAGAACTAAGCGAGAAGATAAAACGTACCATTTAGGAGCTGTATGCGGTATGCGTTGAAGGGTTCGTATGAGCATTGGCCAATTTCCATCTCCCAACAGGGCCCCTTTTGGAAGGGGGCGAGTTTCTCTACTTTTCGTCGTTTGCCCTCCTTGTTTTTCGCCGCCAATTCGGGCCCGCGCTTCGTAGGTAATTCTTCTGCCAATTCCTCCGTGCCCTCCCCCGGAATTACCTCGACCTCGTCATCGCCGACAAGCCAACCTTCTTCGTCCGAGTCTGAGTCCGAACCATCCTCATCACTGCCGTCGCTAACAATAGCCTCTCCCTCGCCCTCTTCTTCCCAATCATCATCACTGTCATAATCGTAATCCAATGATTCGTCCTTCCCAAACGGTCGGCGCGCTCGTATGCTTGAAGGAGTTTTAGTCCATGTCCCTGTCGACAGCACAGAAAAAAATCAGGTTGAATCGAGCAAAACAGCAGGCAAAATACCATAGTAAGCAGGTTTGTTGTTCTCGTGAAAGTGAAATAATTTGGCAGGGAGTGCCCGACGATTCTTTAACAGAGCAGTCAACCTCCTTACTGTCCTGCTGTCACCCAGTACCTCCGCGTCGTTTAGTTCGTTCATGATTGCGCGTACTTCGAGATTTTGTTGTGAGCGGGATGAGCGGGGAACAGAGGGTCGTTGCTTTGCAGGGGCCGACTCTAGAAATTCCCGCAGCAAATCCTTGGAGCTTGATAGCCCCGTGGTAGGCAATTGCGCTCGCACTTCAGTGAAACGGTTCACTGGAGTACGTACTGTATTCCTCTTGACGACGAACGACTGGAAGGTCTTGTCGTAGTCGGATGATTCGACATCCTCTGCCTTTACTCGCGCAATCGCCGGGCGAGCAGAGGTGAAGAAAGACGCGAAAGCGGCAGCACTCTTTTTGACGACCTAGAAAATCAGGTTTCAGTCTATCAACGGCACTCTACCTGGCACCTTACCTCAGCCTCCTTTTTCTCCTTCTCCACTTTGGCCGTTTTCTTCTCAAGCCTCTCCTTATCCCGGAGAGCATTGTCAGAATCAGCCGGCTTCTTGGTACGAGTTGTGCTTTTCTTCGCGGAAGACTCTGCTTTATCAGCTTTGGTCGGGGAGGTCATAACAACGTCCTGACATGCCAATGTCAGCCAATACATCGTGCTAACTGCCGCAGCGGAACCAGACCTTGTCTGTTGATGTGACAGTCGTTGCGGTGGATTTTATGTATTGCGCACGGTCTGCTTCAGACATATTGGAAAGTGCAATCTGAATCTCTAGTTTGGCCTAGCAAAAGTCAGCGGAAGTTGATCAACGCAAGAATAACCAATACCTGATTTCGTTCCTTCCATCGCTCCTCGCAAACCTGTTGGAACTCGGGAGGAAGCATGCCTCGATCTTTGACTTCAAGTCGCCAAATAGTCGCTCCCTAAAGATAGGTATAATATGATCATTCTGGCCTGGCGCAGCTCAAGCACCACACATACCGAGATCCCGTTTTCAACACCCCAATTGGTCCGATCAGCCACTCTCCTAATCGCACTGTCTACAACAGTTTTGGAGAGTACTGAATTCCCCGCAGTACCATCCGTGGAGGCGGAAGGTATTTGAGCCGCCAGTAGTTTATGTATTCTACTCGCAGCATGGTGATACGTCTCCTCGCTAAGCCTCAACATGAGCAACCTCGAGGGCATGTTAGAAACGGTATATCGTACCTCTCATGAACTAGTTTAGCTATCAAGGAGAGATGAGCTACCGGAAATTCCTTCAGAGTTTCGGATACAGTCTGCAGGTACGCGTGGAAGTTAAGGCGTTCTGCAGCACACGTCGTAAGCGTTGTTCACGATCCAGAGGCAAAAAGGTCCGCCACATGCCAACTTACCAGAGATCGTCGATAACGCTTGGTCAAGCCCAAGTGGCTGCTGCTTGAATACGACTTTCTTGTTCTTGAGAGTGACAAGTGGTTGAATTGTGGATGCTGTATCCGGCCTGAGCTTCTCGCGGAGAGTTTTCAGTACGTGTACACTCACCTGATGAAGTTGGTTGAACCGAGTTTGCCACAGACAGTGCGTGTTCTAGTTGCAGTTCAAGTTAATTTACGCGTACTCGCGTATCCTCAACAGCTAGAACGCCTACCAGATGCCATAGTATCTAGAAAGCTGATACCCGACTCTCGGAGGTACGGTGTTTGGGAGGCAATCGAGTTACGCGCCAAACGCGTGCCAAAGATCCACACGTGACCGAGGCCCACCTCCCACGCCTTGCATGGTCATTTTAGCCACAGTGCAGCCCAAGCACAAGAAATAATAACATAACAAGTACTTTGACCGTACTTTGAAAAGGCTACTGTCGCACTACCTGATCCGAAATGCGCGTGGTAAACGCTCATATCACATGCCAAAGTCAAACCCTGGCTACGCAAAGAGCTCTTTGCACTCGCAGAGTACTAGTACCACACATCCCTAACAACAATTATTATAATAGTCTTATAGGGTCACTCCAGCAAAAATGTTGTTAAATTTAACCATCAAACATTTGTGTTTTGGTGTCGAACATTGCCTTGAATATATGCGTAACGAACCTCTGCCTCCTCCGAAATTCGCCCCCATACCCTCCGGGTCGTAGCTGGATAAACTAAGGGGAAAAGGCTACTAAGAGCCGTAACGCAAACGAGCATCTTTCGATTGGACAATTCGTGCGAAATTACGAATATCGTCTGTCAGTAACTCGGGCCTATTCAATTAGCCAGTTAAACGGGCAAAACGTGAGCAGAGCCAAACCACTCACACCTCCCACGCAGCGAAATGACCGCCTTTGGGGTGCTCTTTCGAGTAGACCAAGTTTTGGCGCAAACCAGCCCACCTTTCCCGGTACGGTCACATCAGCTTTTAGTTCAAGAATGCCTGCCCAGACTTACTCAAGCGGACATGGTATAATCTCTTTTGGGAAACGCGAGAATCCAAAAGGAGTGGGCGACCACTTGAATCCAATAGGGCTCTCGGAAAGTAAGCTTGCTCTAATGGCAGAGACGTTGGGAAAGTTTTCTTTGTAGAACCTCAGCCCTCCAGCGGGACCTATATGCGCCCTGTTCAGTGAGAGTAATATATCAGACGACGATACTCGCCATCTATCCAATATCTATGGGCCAGTCATGAACAGATTACTCTGTACCGGGCAAATTGAACACTTACAACATGGTCCATGTAATCCACTCTTCGGGCGTCCAAGGATAATTATCCGTCCAAGCATACAACTTTTCGCCAATCCAGGCAAGCAATCCAACTGGGCTATCTAAAAATTATTTTGTTATTCATGCATTATTAGTACCCGGGATAATTGCTTGACCAACCTGTCAATGCAACAGCAAGTGTCTACAAGAGTGCGTGAGCAAAATGAGTTTGCTATGGGATTAGGATACTAGACCTGTGGTCTCGTTTCTTGAATATTAGCGTAAGCCGACCCTGCTTTTGAGAATTCTCTTGCAGCTTTAAGCCCTTCAATTTCGTGTTTAAGGTAACCTCCCAAACCAGCATGTCCAAGTATGACTTTAAGGGATATCAGGGGATTTTGAGTAAAAGTAGGGGGTCCGGAGAACCAGAAGTTCTGATGAGTGCCTAGGCAGCTATCTTGATGGTAGACCGCAAAACCACGGCAGACCAGCGCCCCCCTATGCTCATTTATTCTCTTTGAGTTAGCGGTTGACAAATTTCAGACGTACCAGTCACCTCCCTGCGCAAGGTAGTGTTTGTATCCCAGCTTTGCCATGAGGTTATTGAACACGAATGCGGTGGTTTGCCCTTCCATTCCAGGAGTGCTTGCACGTTGAGAAAAGACGAACCCTGGGAGTCTGAGCGGGCAACGTTGAGATGGCATGGTTGCCACTTAAAAGCAAATATACTGACGACGGAGCGACGACATGGAACGATGGATGTTTGGGATCCTTCGGGTTTGCCAGTTCGTCGATCATCTTGGAAACCTGTGATGCAATGTGGTGGCATTCTGGTGGCACACATCGAACATATAAATTCTACCTCGAGAAAGTTGCCTGGCCACCCATGCACGAATATAAGCGGTATTGCTGAAGGGTTATCCGAGCGTTTGTGTACAAAATGGATCATTTGTGCACCATGGTCAGGTGTGTCGATCTCTGCTGTAAACTGGGGCAATGTGCGGTTAAGCTTCTCTTCAACAGCCCGCCAGTCATATTGAGCGTGCCAATACTCGACAACTGGTTTGAGGACAGCAAGTGGGATGCCCCAGTCCCATTCTTGCCCGGCGGGGAGGTCTAGCTCGTCGGGTAAGCGAGTCAAGCTGAGCTTTTTGGACAGTTCTTCTAGCTGCTGGTCAGAAACTGAGATCTTGAACGGTTTAATGTCCTCGTTGAGAGTCATAGGTGTAGATATTCTGGTGTCTGGTGTCCTGATAGTGGTAAGGTCTTGTACAAGGGCACTCGGGCATCGCGGGATACTTATCATCCATGACGTGACACCATGTGACATGATGCCGGTTATATGCGCGGAAAGGAACCTGCACTGAACCATTCGACAACATAAAAATTTCACCATCATTGATTAACGCGCGGGGACTACTAGAAATACATAATCCTAGATTTAACTTGGTGGGGAAAGACAAAAGATAACCCTCGATACTACATATTGCCCATGAATGCAAACTGGTATGCATTAATCTTGGACAGTTCTTCCGACTGGAGCTCGTTCCCTCCATTACGGATTTTAGCAATGCGCTGCTGCATCTCTTCTTTGAGTTTACGGCGTTCGGCTTCCTTCATCGCCGCAGCTTCACGTTCAGCTGCCTCTCGCGCCCGTTTCTCCATCTTGGCCTGCACCTTGGCAGCGGCCCTTTCCGCCTTGGCCTGCGGCGAGAGTAACCAGCCCAACCCCCCACCTTCACCCTTGCCACCAGATGGCGCCTTATCTTTTTCCTTTTTCCTCGTGCCCGCAAGCTCAGAATCTGATTCGTCCGGGCGTACCTCACGGTAGATTGGCACGCCGTACGGCGACATTCCCACCATCACACGGCGGGTCTCTGGGGTGGCCGGTCGCAGCGTAGTCTCGCTTCCCTGGGAATGATGCCCTACTGGCCGAGCATGAGAGTCGGTTGGGGTACGGACAGATGCCGATCCGCCAGAGCTGGTGCTACCCGGACGACCCGATGATATCGAAGAATACGATGGGACGCTGGCAAGAGGTGCCCCACCCGCAAAGGAGGGCGAATGGGTAAACGAACGTTGTGGCCGGGGGGGAGAGATGGAGGTTTCGTCGTTGGGCCCAGAGCGAAACCGCCCAAGCTCACTATCCAGGCGGGGTTGTCGTTGGTCTGGGTGATGCTCCTCGCTCTGATCTATTTGCTCTTTTCGTTGCTCGAGATCCATACTCGACGGATTTCCACGCTCGTCGAGTGCTGGACGATGTCGTGGGTGGGTCTCGCGCAACGCAGCGTGACTGCTCCGCGAGTGTAAACGAAGCTCCCCGTGGGTGTCGCGTGGGCTAGATAGCGAGCCATCGTCGCCACGCGGAATGGGCCGGGGTGTGCCAGGTTGCCGGCTGGAGAAGTGCTCTCCATCGTCAGAGTAGATCCCGTCACCGACAGCATCCAGTATCCCCCTATAGCCGCGGCGACCAATGCTATCAAAGGGATCATTGAGTTGAGGCGGCTCCGCGGGAGCGGAGTACTTTGGTATGGGCCCGAATGGAGGTCCGGATCCCTGTGGAAAGGTTTCGCCGAGTGGCTTGCGAGGGGCCGATCCATCTGCGGTATGCAGCCGTTTTTGCCGAGCTGGGGGCGAGGCCGCTGGGATATCTACACATGGCCAAACAAGCAGAATCAGCGTCCCATTCACGATGTAAGGGAAGAAACAAAGTTAAAAGTGCCAAATAGCGGGGGGAAGCATTTTTATTGGGGGTCCAACAAACACGAGCCGGCAGCAACAGAGAACCGTAGAACCAAATGATCAAGCCGAAAATCAACGGCGGATGACGAAGAATCAGAGACGCGGTGTGGGGCCCCACACCTAGGGACGAAGAGGCAAAGTCGCCCTGCGAAAAGTTATCCAACAGATGCTCAGGTCGCACCGAAACCCGTCCTCGATGCACTCATGCAAATCCAGTTGTATACAAAATAGGAACACAGAAAGGAAAGCAAACACTATACCCAAAGAAAAGGTAACCGGTAGCAAGGTGCTTTACGTACTGTTTCCTCCCATGGGTGGGCCACCTGCACCTTCTGCAGTTCTCGGTCTTCCATTCGGTGGTGGTGGAGGAGCGTCGGACATCCCACGAGGCCTTCCACTAGGTCCTGACCCAGAGCCATGTTGCCGCTGTTTATGCACTTGCTTCTTACTCGAAGCCTGGAATAGGATAGCAAGGTTTTAGTCCTTGCTTTGTATTTTTAAACTTTACGCCTATTCAATCAAAACTCACCATGACCACTTTGAGAGCTCGGATCTGCAAGCTTTGGCAGTCGCACAGCGTAGCAACCTCATATACGCCCACGCTATTAGTCGTGCTGAGTGCCCGGTGCATCGCGTGCTTTACTAGCGACATCAGGTGTGGTAGTGCATCGAATTGCGGAAGGCGAGGGTTCGGCGAAGACGAGAGGGGCGGTGCTGCGGATAATGGAGAGGATCCCGGGCTGAGGGCGTTGGTACGACCATTGCTGTGGCCGTTTGTATGTTTTGGACGGGCCGAACGATCTTCGTCTGATTCCCGGTTGTCCGCACTTGGTTCCTCCGCATACGTGCAGGCGATCAACAACAATGCACTTAGCACGGGTGGCGCATGTTGCAGAGGAGTCGTTAGGGTGAGCGTGTAGAGATACTGCAGCAAGGCAAGTGTTACTGCATATGGCTCCGACAGTCGCAGCTCCCTTGATGATAGCCGTGGGTCCAGTTCAGCAAGGTCACTGTCGCCCGGGCCAGCATCTTGGTCTCGTGCCGTGCTCGTTTCTCGGTCACCACCCTCACTCCGGGATCCTGACCTCCCCCGAGCGGTATCCTTCGCCAAGTCCGCTTCAATTTTTTGAGCCCGCTTGCGGAACAGTTGGCGTTGGCGCCGGAACCATCCCCACCGCGCCTCGAGCACAGCACTCGAGCATTTGATGCGGCGACCATCGTCTGCCACGACCTCGAAATCGGCAAGTCTTTGCTGGCGAAGCGCTTTTAGACCCAAGATCACCGGTGCCAAGGCGGACAACTGAGCAGGATCTTCACCCGAAGTGTTGATGGCTGCGTCCGGGGCGGGAATGGGTGGGGTTGACGCGGCAAACATCCTTCGTGGGGGACTGTAGACGCCGAACGCCTCGAGATCGACATATGCCACGTCGCCCCAACTCAGCAGACGGCGGTTGTAGTCCTCCACTAGATTTCCCTCACGATTGCCAAAAACGACAAATCGGCCACCGGCCCCCCAAACAACGCCACGGCCCCATGCCCCACGAGAAAGTGCAGCGCCAGGATCAATACGAGCCCAAGTGTATGTTCGCAAGTCAAGCGCCCAGAGTGAATACGACTGAAATGTATGTGCGAGATAGGTACCCGCGATGAGCAAATGCGTGCCGAGCAATGCGCCAGTAGGGAAACGAAGACCTGGGGGTAATGAAGAGCCAGTGAGGAGAGCAGATGCGTCGGTGAGGGAAAATGGGCTGTCAGGAACGGTGGGCGTAGGATGGAGTGTTTGCAGTTCGCGTTTGACGTCTGTGAACTAGAAGGCATTTGGTTGATTGAGCTAGTTACGAAGGTTGAAATAATACGCACGTTGTGATTTGAGTACAAGTAAATGTTATTTGGACACTCTGGGGTGGCATCCGCGGTGAAAGGCAGTTCGACTAGCTCGTCTTGGTTGCCAGGGCCATCAGCGTGCAGGTTGGCGAAAACGCGAGGTGGGTTCACGACGCGCTCTGGGGCACAAACCGCGACGCTACGGTACGTGCCGCAATGGCGAGGATATGGTACTCGCGCGACCCAGATGCGAGCAGCAAGATCGAAGACGTGAATATCGTCAAGCCAGGCGTTGGTCATATCCTGACCTCCAATAATATACAAGTGATTAGCGGAGACGGCCGAGAGATGAGCATAGCGTGCGCGGGGAACTAAATCAGAATTGGGTCCCGTGGCAAGAGTAGGATCTAGATCTGAGTCAGGGCCGAGCGAAGCAGCTGGTCGGGGCGTTGGTGGGGCAGGCAACCAGCAAGCGTCAGCAAGAGAATATAGACGGACGTCAGAAAGAACGCAAAGGTCGTCAGGTGTGTTGGGTGAAGAGGCGTATCCCATGCCCCCAAAGATGACCAAATGGCCGTTCCACACGTCGGCCGAGTGGAAATACCGAGGAGGCGGCGCGTTTGGGTCCGTTTCTGGGGCAGGTAGACGTTCCCATGTGTGTTCCGCAAGGTGGAAGCGGTAGAGATCAGCGACCATGCGACGCTGGGCCACGAGTCGGCCACCAAAGAGGTACATTTGGCTGCCTATCACCGTTGTAGATGCACCCTAGCATTCAAAAGCGGAATGAGCGATCTACCCAATATCCTCGTCAAGAAAACTGACCACAAGCGGAGGGGGTACATCGCCCCGGGCCTTGCGCGAAAATGTAGTGAGATCGCTGACAGAGTGCATGGGCCAGCGCGGGGGAGGGAAAGACGAGGAGAAGGATGTGGTGTCGGAGACTGGGATGAGTGTCACGTGCTCCGGTGCCTTGGCTCGCCACCCACGTGCAGGCATCAGCCACAGGTTATCGTTTACCCTGCAA
Organism: Ceratobasidium sp. UAMH 11750; assembly: GCA_019677335.1. Lineage (NCBI taxonomy): Eukaryota > Fungi > Basidiomycota > Agaricomycetes > Cantharellales > Ceratobasidiaceae > Ceratobasidium > Ceratobasidium sp. UAMH 11750. Next base: position 34,821 of record WSLM01000010.1, on the reverse strand, counting down.
CTTCCCAACTTCCTGTTCTCATGATCAGCTGGAGTGCTCGCCTCGCTCTCCGACTGCGTGATCGCCGAACCGGGTGCCGCGGTCGTGGTCCCGTCACTGACTTGCCACAAGCGTCCCGGTAATCCGCTTACTCTAGTCCCCATAAGGAGAGACATTGATGCCATCTCTGAAATAATCCAGCCTTTGACAGCCCGTCTCCTCTTACCAGGGATAATCATGCGCATGAACCCGTTGAAACACGCCACCATACCCGATGCCATGCCACTAGGACAACTTCCTGTCCACCGGGGCCCCGAGCAACCGTTTCCACACTATTATCTCTCATTTTTGGTTCACACCGCATCGCGAGGCTCTCAGTGCCTTCGTTCCTCGTCCCACGTAACAACCTGACATTTACGTGATAGTTTGCCTCGCACGCAACCTCAAATGGTTAACCTACGATCGACTTACTCGTAGCTTCGTGCTATCACACTGGAGGGACAAATCCGTTCCCTTTGGAGAGGTAATCCTAAGGCCGCAGCATTATAGATCATCGACGAATGAGAAGCGCGCCTCGTGGGGTATCCCTCGACCTTGCACGAATCCCACGGGGCAGATCTATCCTGCCAAGCTCTGGTGCGTACGCGCCTTGTTGTTGTCTAGCCTATTTTGCAGATCCTGTTTTTTGGGCACCAATGTACACCCTCCACGACAGCGCAGAGACATGCCTGCCGAGACATTACGATCAGGTCGGGTGCGCAACTACCCTATTCTTCAGTTGCATGAGGTAGCTCACCTTCCTGAGCTCAGGTTCACTTTCTTCTTGCACCACGCACGTCCAGTTTCGTAGGCGTAAAACTCGTTTCTACTTGCGGTTAATTTGCCGCCCTACTTAACCTTTTCAGACATCTACTTCTCGAGTCACAAACGAAAAAAGTCTCTTCCCCCACGCTCACACTTGCTATATCGGTTGATCCGTCCGTTTAGAATGATGCGGCGCCTTGTTGGCCTGGGCTTGAGCCGCCACTTCCGACAATTTCACCAGGTCCGTCCGAGATAAAGTTATTTCACAGAATTGAGATCGCACATGAGTTTGAGCTCGCATGTACAGTAGCAGAGGGATTTGAAAGACATTGAGATAAAACAAGATTACAGTGGCGTATCGAGAAAGTCATATGGGTCGTGTAAAGAATACCACTCAAATCGCTCAGCCCGGCTTGCTCGGTCGAGTAGCACCTTTTCGATCTCGCTTGATGCTGGCACGCATTCTTCACCCCACCGTTCTCGCATCGAGGAAATGACCCTCGCAACATCCTCGCAGAACGCAGTCCGGCCAGGCTGTTTGTCCAACTGCTCCGGGTCTTCACATGGGTACCTGGCATGCCCGGCGTTATCCATGTACATGGCATACTCGACATGCGCGGTTCCATCAAGCCCCAGAAAATCGAGCCACCAGTTTATGAAGCTAGATCCGAAATTTGGTCGCGGAGACCACCCAGTGAATTCATCAAAACCAGGTGTTCGTGACCATTCGCACTGGGCTACCGGGAGAATTATATGCACGAGCTTAGGCATCACTCTTGCGAGTGCCCGTACTGTAGATTCCTGCATGCCTATAGGTATTTCTCGGGGTTGGGATATGTGAAGATTGAGGTGTGTAAGCTCGGAGAGTGAAGCAAGTGTGTTCTGTACCCAAGGAATAAAGCCAAGCTAAATGGGGCCATGAGGTTTTAGTCAACTATATTGCAACACTAGGTACGTACTTCAAAGTTATTTCCGTTCCAATCCATAAATTCCGCAAAGCCTTTTGGCAATCTCATGTCTAAAAGTTGAAGTCGTGGACATAGCTTCACAACTTGACTAATCTTGCTCGGGAGGGTTTGCTCGGTCTCGGTTGCTGGCCAGTACAGGGACAACTCTTCAAGTGGCTGCGTTCCCTCTGCTAATTTTGGTACGTGTTCCTCAAACTCCACACCCAGCAACGGTGCGACATTTGGTCCAAGGCGGACAACGGTTATGGGCCGCCCCGTGCACAGAGTGAACAGGCGTGGGTGGTGCGGGACTTCAAGGATCGATAAATTAGGTAGGAATGCCGGGTTCGCAGCCTGTGAGGTTAAATATTCTAGCGCGGGGTGCCCGAGGTTGGAATAACTGCACATCCCCCCGCTTCTACGAATAACAAGCTTTCGTAGATCCTGCATTTCGAACAGAGGAGACAAGATTTCAGGCCAAGTTGCCCCATGGGGAGGTGTATCGCATTTGAGAAGCGCAGTGCATGCGATGGAAAGGGAAGTTGTGAAGCGTGAATTATTCATGGCGCCGGAGTTGCGGTGATATTGAAGTAACCGCTCGTATGAACCAAGATTGACATTTTCATACAGAAGGGGCGTGTAGACCTGGTTGAACCTTTTATTGACGAGGACAAGCTGAGAAAGGCTGGAGACGTTCTGTTCCTCGCCAGCCATAGAATCTACATGGTTGAACGCTGTGATACGATAGAACAGCTCAGTTGGCAGCGTTAGGATAGGACATCCAATAGGCGGCAACTCAAAGGGCGCTATTGGTGCTGGTGGCACTGGCGGTTTGGGTGACACCAGCGACTCGGGAAGCATGACTGGTTTGGAAGAGGTGGGCGTTGGTTCAGAGGACCGGTTTAAATGGCCAGGTAGTCTAGCGGTATCGCGTCGCTTCAATAGGTTTAACATTAAGTACAAGCCACTTGACCAATTATTCGACAGTTAAAGGCTACAGCCAAGCGTCGCAAGATGGTGGGCAGTCCTGTGCTACAAAGGTCGGAGTCCGGTGCACCACGTGACGTTCCAAAGAGCCAAATAATTCAATACATACACCCAACCAGCCAAACCTGAGCATTACACCTGCCAATTTATACTGTATCCCTTGACGCTTGGATCTAACATATCTTATATCATTAGGTCACTCGCCCTATGTGTACAACCCTACATAAATACACCATTGCTCTGTTCCTTTACTAGGCACACGCGGATGAGCTTCGGTGAGGGAATAACAGCCTCGTCCCACCATTTCCGCATCATACCCCGGACCCTCGCTACTTCTTCGTCAACCTTAGAGTGGCTCGATATATCGTCTGAAATATTTCGATTATCACTAGATTGGATATATGCGCCTCTTTGGACGCCGAGGGCTTTAAACCACCAGTTGATGGACTCGGCTCCAAGGTCGGGACGCGGGGTCCACTCGGGGATCCCTTCACGGCTCACGGATCTTGTCCATTCGCCCGGGACGACTGGGAGAATCACATATTTCAACCCGGGCATTATCTTAACTAGAGCTCCGATGATGGCCTCTTGTGTGCGCATCGATACAATTATGGGCATTGAGGTGCGGATGCTGAGATGTGTGAGCTGGGTCCACGGTGCGAGCGTGGTTCGTACCCAGTCCATAAACGCAGTCTAAAGGGCTATGGATAAGATACCAGCGAACAACAGGTATAAGTATAATGCTCACCTCGAATGTGTTTGGATTCCATGCAGATAAGATGCCTGGAGGCAGCTTTAGGTTTACTACCTGAGGCCGGGGGCAAACCGCTACAATTTTGCGGACTCGACTGTTGGCCTGTTCAGTCTGACCCTCCATCGGGACGGTCAACGACAGTTCGTTTAGGTAGCTTGTAGTCTTCTCCAGCTCCGATATAAATTCGTCAAATGATTCGTCCGAGACTGGGCGGGGACTGAGACCAAGGCTAACGCTAGTCAAAGGTCGACCCCGACACAAACTAAGCAGAGCAGGATAATATGGTATTTCAAGAATAGAAAGGTGAGGGAAAAAAGATGGGTGCGAAGCTTTTGAGAGTAGATAATTCAGCACAGGATGCCCCTCTTCGAAGTGGTCACAATTTTCTCCACTTCGGTCGAGGACAAGTTCTCGCAAGCTTTGCATCTGGGTGAATGGGAACAAGAGCGCCGACCAAGTCGTACCCCGTGGGTGGTCGGAGTATTTGAAAAGGGAAGCATATGAGACAACGAGGCAAACGGTGCGCCACGACTCTCGCGCAACCCCCGCGCTCAGATGGAAGTTGAACAGCTGCCTATAAGTACCAAGGAATACGTATTCGTAGAGAAGGGGGGTACAGGCACCATAGAGCCTTTTGTTGACTAGAGCTAGTTGAAAGCGGTCTGGGGAATCGCATCCCCTGACGGTCATAGAGTTTGCTGGAATGAAGGTGGCAACCCGGTAGAGGAGCTCGTTCGGCAGAGTTTCTATAGGTGGGATGGGGTGTGCAACTGGCGTTGAAGGCGTACTGAGATAACCGGGTGCTCTAGTAGAGGTCGTATGTGGGTTTACGAGTTTGGACATCATGTTGGAGTTAAGAAGGCGTAGATCTAGAGATGTGGCGAAGCACGCAGCATTTATAGTTTAAACACGGGTGATGCCGCACAAAGGCACGCCAGGTCTGACCCACGTGGTAAATACAGTCACCGCCTTGAAATGAGATGCCTTTGTTTCAACACTTCAAACAAGATCGACTGCAGGCGATGCGATTGAGTTTGCGTGTAGACTGCAATCGTGCCTCGGTCAGGCAAGGAGGATGGGTCTATGCTCTTGGTGTGTATGATGCTGTTGCCGCGTGCTGATATCCCCAAGTTGGTTGTCTGTTCTGCTGCGGTTCTGCTGATTAGCGAAAGACGATGGCAGATAGAGTGGAGGTGGCAATGACGGCGTGACTACATAGGCGCCCGTTTGTAAGCAAACAGGATCGAAAGTGCAACCCTTGCCCTCATCCACAACGTCGCTCCAGTCGGCTTTGTCGTCAACAGCCTACGAAAGCTCACCATCTTGTACTTCAACTTCGGATCCACCACCGTTACGTGTATAGTACTGTACGGCGCGTCCTAGCTTCGTCTGTGCCAAATCTTGTACCATATCCTTCTTGACCTACCGTTCGGCCGGGTGCACCCACCTCTCCCCCCATCGCCTTGATAGAGCTCGGGAAGTGCCACAAATATGGAGGCAAGTGTCCTTATGTATCTACTACAGGCATCCGTAGCTACGTACTACAACGAGCCAAGGACATGCCACCGGTTCACGGAGGATAGTCATGCTAACGGTGTCCCCTTCATTGTTTCTAGGCAATACTGGACTTCTCGAAAGACCTAGATGTGGGTCTTTTCGACCGAGTGGTCAACGCTTTCTACCTGGGCTCTGGGCAAGAGGTGAGTTTCGTTGCTTATCAAGCCCAGCGATCATCGGTCTCCTCACGCATTTCCTTTCTGTTAGCAAAAACAAGCCCAGGCAGTCCTTACTCAGTTTCAGGAGTATCCCGACTCGTGGCAGAGGGTACCAGTCATCTTGGAGACCGCAGGTTCAATGCAGTCCAAGGTGCGTTTTAGTTTGTTGCCCAGTTTAGCCGTGGCTCATGCTCTGTGTCGCTCTATAGTATATTGGTCTTCAAATTTTAGAGAAACTCATCCAAACACGGTGGAAGATCTTGCCGGAAGACCAGAGACAGGGCATTCGTAACTTCATTGTTTCGACTACTCTGGCCATTGCGTCCGATGAAACGGCATTGCGACAACAGAAGACGTACTTGAACAAATTGAACTTGGCACTTGTCCAGGTAAATTTGGCTCTGTGAGGACTTCGCATTTATTCTGACGTGCGTCCCTCGAAGATCCTCAAACAAGAGTGGCCTCACAACTGGCCGACGTTTATCCCCGAGATCGTCCAAAATAGCAAAACGAACATTTCTCTCTGCGAAAACAACATGGCTATTCTCAAGCTGCTCTCGGAGGAGATTTTCGACTACTCGGCCGAACAAATGACGCAGACCAAGACGAAGAATTTGAAGAATCAGATGTGCGGCGAGTTCTCCGAAATCTTCCAGCTGTGCCTCGAAGTCCTGGAGAAGGCTCAAAAGCCCAGCTTGATCCGCGCCACTCTGGAGACCATGCTTCGGTTCTTGAACTGGATTCCCCTCGGCTACATATTTGAAACGAGTATCATCGACCAGCTGCTGACAAGGGTGAGTCCCTGGCCAAATGCTAAGGAACTTTGGACTGACTCGTCCCGTAGTTTCTCGAGGTTAATGAGTTCCGAAACATCACTTTGAAATGCTTGTCTGAAATCGCCGGTCTCAACGTTGGGCCCGAGTACGACCCCAAGTTCCGAATTCTATTTACGATGGTTATGACTTCTATCAATAAGATGATACCTCCTAGTACTAGTACGTCTAGTATTTCGTTCAGGTGGTTTGCAGGGGATGATTAACCTTTTTTGCTTAGATATTGCCCAAGCGTACGAATCTTCTTCTGATCAAGACCAGGAGCTCATCCTGAACCTCGCCCTGTTCCTGGCTAATTTCCTCACCGTACACCTTCGCGCCGTCGAGAATGCCGAAAACCGTGATGTACTGCTCAACGCGCATCTTTACATGGTTAAGGTCTCGCAGGTTGAGGAGCGCGAAGTCTTCAAGATCTGCTTGGAGTACTGGAGCAAGCTCGTGGCCGAACTCTATGAAGAGCAACAGAGTCTGCCGTTAGGACTGGGCGCAGACGCCAACATGTTGATGGGTCTCAACCTCGGAGGAGTTCAAGCTGGGGTGCTAGGGGGTGCCAGTCTCAGGAAAAACGCATACGCGGAGGTCTTGAGCAACCTCCGACTCGTGATGATCGAGCGAATGGTGAAGCCGGAGGAGGTGAGAAATTGGACTTGGTTTCGGGAGGATTTGATTGTTAACGGGTACCGATATAGGTTCTAGTAGTCGAGAACGACGAGGGAGAAGTTGTGCGCGAAGTACTCAAGGAGAGCGACACCATTGTTCTATACAAGGCCATGCGTGAGGTGCTCGTCTACCTTACTCATTTAGATGTACTCGACACCGAGAACATCTTGACCGAGAAGCTTGCGAAACAGGTTAGTTCTACACGAGCGCCCGTTCTCCCCTTTGCATACTCACGAAGTTCGATTTTAGGTGGACGGCTCCGAGTGGTCTTGGGCTAACTTGAACACCTTGTGTTGGGCGATTGGGTCTATTTCCGGCGCGATGAGTATGTCTATATGCTATGCGTTGAGGGTATGCGCTGACCTTGGGTTTAGACGAAGAGACCGAGAAACGTTTCCTAGTCACGGTCATCAAGGACTTGCTCGGACTTTGTGAAATGAAGCGCGGCAAGGACAACAAGGCAATCGTGGCGTCGAATATCATGTATATCGTCGGACAGTACCCCCGCTTCCTCAAGGCACACTGGAAGTTCTTGAAGACGGTGGTCAACAAACTATTCGAGTTTATGCACGAAACACACGAGGGTTAGTGTCACTCCAAGAGTGTAGTCCGTGAAACAAGCTGGCGCCCTTGCTGATTCCTCATTTCTTTCAGGTGTACAAGATATGGCTTGCGATACCTTCATCAAAATTGCGCAAAAATGCCGCCGCCATTTCGTTATGCAGCAAGCCGGTGAAACGGAGCCTTTTGTAGACGAGATTCTGCGAGGGCTGCATCGCATTACCGTCGACCTTTCCCCACAGCAGGTGCACACATTCTATGAAGCAGTCGGGTATATGGTATCCGCCCAGCCAAACAAGTCGGTGCAGGAGCGGCTAATTTTGAAGCTAATGGACTTACCTAACAACGCCGTGAGTATGACCCAGACAAAGCATCGGTGAAACTAAAGCTTAAGCGCTGCTTGCAGTGGGACTCCCTCATGGCACAAGCTGCGTCGAATGTGGACGTGCTCGGTAGCACAGATAACGTCAAAATTTTGTCCAATGTGCTGAAGACGAATGTGTCTGCGTGCACTTCCATTGGTGGCTTCTTTTTGCCCCAACTTGGTCGTATCTTCAATGATATGCTGGGCTTGTACAAGGCTGTCAGTGCTATCATCAGCGAACAAGTAGCGGCGGATGGTATGTTTGCATGTTTTCATGGTGAACCCCACGCTGATACTCTTCGCCGCTGTAGGTCCGGTAGCAACTCGGACGCCGAAAGTTCGGTCTCTCCGGACGATTAAAAAGGAGATTCTCAAGCTCATGGAGACGTACGTGAAGAAAGCCGAAGACCTGGACACGTTGTACAACAATTTCATTCCGCCGCTCCTGGAAGCCGTTTTGGGCGATTACAATAGGAACGTACCACATGCACGAGATGCAGAGGTTCTGAATGTAATGGCAACAATCACGACGAGGTTGCAGGTGAGTTCGTAGTCCTAACCCAATGAAGTAACACGGCTAAACGCGGTCATGGTTCGATACATGTAGGCGTTGCTGACACCGCAAGTACCAGCCATCCTGGATGCCGTATTTGAGTGCACCTTGGAAATGATCAGCAAGGATTTCGCCGAGTACCCGGAGCATCGCGCTGGTTTCTTCAAGCTCCTGCGGGCAATGGACATGTACTGCTTCCCAGGTCGGTCTCGACACGTCTGAAACACCCGGTGTTAGCGGCGGTCTGTGCTAACTGCTTCTTTTCCTTGCAGCTCTTCTCAGCCTCCCAGCGCTGCAATTCAAGCTTCTGTTCGACAGCGTGATTTGGGCTATCAAGCATACCATGAGGGATATTGCCGATACTGGCCTGAATTGTAAGTGAACACTGCTTTCTCAACTGCTTGGATTCAATCGAGCTGTTGCATCCAGTGCTCTTGGAGATTATCAACAATTTCGCCACCGCCGAGGAGCCGATTGCAAACGCATTCTTCCAGCAATACTATCTCAGCATGCTGCAAGACAACTTCTTTGTGCTCACCGACAGCGACCACAAGAGCGGTAAGTGTCTATCCTTGGCTGAAATTGAGATTATTTACTTACAGTTGTATAGGTTTCAAACACCAGAGTTTGATATTGCAGAGGCTATTCCAGTTGGTCGAGTCGAACGCTATTCATGCACCGCTATTCGATCCATCCACCCAATCGAGTCCCCCGCCAAGCAACCAACAGTTCCTCCGGGAATATACTGCTTCGCTACTCAAGAATGCGTTCCCTCACCTTCAACCGTAAGTGTATTATTGCGTTCGAATGGGCACATCTGATTTCGATGCCCTACTAGGTCGCAAATCCAGAGTTTCATCGTTGGCCTTTGCGAAACCTGCAACGATATTGCAAAGTTCAAGCTCTTGCTGCGTGACTTCTTGATCTCGCTCCGAGAGTCGTCCAACGATGACAATGCAGAACTCTACCTCGAGGAAAAGGAAGCCGAGCAACAACGAAAGGTTGAGGAAGAGCGTGCGAATGCAGAACGTGTACCAGGGCTGCTCAAGCCATCCCAGATCAAAGAGGAGGACGAAGAGCTGTAGATAGACCCAGAGGCGAGTGCAAAACGGACCAGTCAGCCTGGAACTTGATACCTCTATTTTTTAACGTCTCTGGAATCGCTTTGCTGCATTTATACGTCTCCTTTTTTTTTTTATCCGGTCGTGGTTCTCTAAATTGTATTCACACATAGTCGCTGAGCAATTGAAAAGCGATCCCGAATTTTTGGACTTTGAAATAGGTTATGCCCATTTGCTTGGAATTACACCTCTATTTTCGGCAGTACGGGTGACGGTGGCCGGCACTAAGGGTCTGCCCCATAACTAGGACTATTGGGATTAAACACACGGTTCAGAACGTCGACGAATGGCAGAGGGCAAAAATGAAGATCGAAATCGAGTGATTTCCTGCAGCTCTGTTTGAATCAAATGCGCACGGAAGTAAACATAAAAAGGATTACATAGTGTCGAATTCACAAGGACAAGTTGGGACACGTTGCAGAGAAACCTTTTATTTGCCTGCCCAATTTCTACCTTACAGAACACTTCGAGACAAGTCCCTGGGTGCTATGCTTGCTGTGAGGTAGAAACATAGTTAAGCGCTTAAGGACTGCTGGTATTGACTAAGTGCATACACCCCGAATACACTTGTGTTACATCAGAGTATAGTGTGAAAAGAATGTGGTTGGTACGATAATTATAAGCAACGGATAATGAATAGTTATATGGGAAATTAAGTAACGGCAATAACGAGTACAGAGCGAGCGTCAGGGGGTTAACTCGGGGATGGACTGAAAGTAATACAACACAAGTCTACTTGCAAAGTAGTTTTGGATTCGCAAAGAACACCATTAAAGGAAATAGGAATCACGCATTTGTCCGAGTATGATCTTGGACCGACAGTGAGTAAACGTAATAAAACGGAGAAAGCGGGCATTACCTTGTCTCGAACGTAGGCAATTATGGTATGAGTTGTCTCTGTATTCTAAAAAGGCGAAAATCAGACCAGTCGGGCCGTTGAAATCCTCAACAGAGAAGATCCTTACGACAACGGATGTGTGGTGGATGTAGTATGGTGTGGTACTTGGGGCTGTGGAGTCTTTTCTCAGAGTAGCAAAACGCTTGCTTAGATCTACCCCATAATTTCAGGTGAGCACCGCAAGTACATAAAGACGCCACTTACAATGTAGCACTTTTTTAGTCTCATTTGGTTTGCCCTTGTAGCTCTGTAGAAAATCGCCCAGGCGGATCCCTGCTTTTAGTTTTTTGTCGAGTAAATCGCATTTGTTGAGAAACAATAGAATCGGGATCTGCGAAGAGCAGGGGAGGGGAGGCCAGCTTAGTCTTAGCACCTTGACCCTTCGGCACAGATTACACACATGATGGAGCGCCTTTGTCTGACAGAGCTCAGTCCACAGCTCAAATGAGTCCCGTAAGCGGTTGGTTGACTTGTCCTCGGCCAGCTGTTGGTCGAATGCAGAGACCGGGGCAAGTACAATAATCAAGTCCACTGAAAAGAGGTTAGGGCGTTGAATATCGAGTCGATAAAAAGATGCTTGCCATCGTCAAATAAGCTAACCCACTTTGGCCTCTGACGGCGGGCACCTCCGACATCATCTGCCCCGTCAATTCAGGTTAGGTAGGTTGCGGCAGAATGAGGGAAACTTACATAACCGCCACTCCAGCCCAGGCTCCAGGTTATGAAGTACAATTTCTGTCGGGGCGATTGTCTTGACTCGAGTGCGGAGGATGTCGTCTAAGTGATGTGGATAAACCCTCAGTCTCCTGGCTGTCCTGGCAGGTTTAGGCTCACCATCTGTTGGGGTGTACCCCCTGGCGGTGATCCGTTCGATGTCATTGAGGAAGCTATGCGAGCGTAAAGGTGAGTTAGGATTGGCTCGGGAGAAAACCCACTCACAATCCCGATTGTTCCTCCATGAACAAACCATGTTCCTTTAGACACTCTTGTATAACAGGACAGGTCCATATTTCTTTCATGTCGGCTGCACATGCTCGTAGGGTCACAGCCGGGTCGTCGTCTTCCTCTGGGAGAACCTCACTACGCTGGGAAGTACTCGCCCTGCCGTCGACGGCACTGGCCATGCGCATACACTTTTGTAAAATACGCTGCCAGCGTGATTCTGGGTGCGCGTATACGTCGTAGGGCTCGTCTTCCAGTTCGGGCGAGTTGCTCCTAGAAGTAGCAATGTAGCTTGACCTGCTGGTACAAGCGGGCGACATAAAGTTTTGGACTCGAGTTTGAGCGACTTGGCGAGGTGATGAGAGTGATTCGCCGATGGATTCCTCGACGCTTCGAAGGGGCTAGAACAAAGGGTTAGGCGAGACCCAGCTCGGACCAAGGAACGTACCATTAGGCGAAGGCGCAGGCGTGCAAAGCTTTGGGATCTGAAGTCTTGGGGGTTGTCTAGATTGAAGTGTGGGGTAACAAAGTCCACGAGCCGTAGGATCGAGCGCACAACATTGAGGAATACAATGCTGTTGAGGGTGGTCAATCAGGGTCAGTTGGTTTTGTTGCGCAACCTATCGCACCTTTTCCAGGACTCGCGCTCAATGGCGAAAGCCTCTGGTGACTGCAGAAGTCTAAACTGCTTTACCAGCGTGCTCTTGCCGGATTCACTACAAATGCCACGAGGGTATTAGGGCTGGCGAAATGAAACTACCAACGCGCTTGCCTTTGCCCTAGATACCAGCGTCAACCGCGGTGACTCGAACGACATGAAGACCAACCCACCAAGCAACAATATTTTGCGTTGTTTCCTTCTCGCGGCTGTCCTGGCGATCCTCTCGTTTCTGAGTGCTTGGTCGATAGCGTCGCTAATTAAAAGGGGCCGATTTGAGCCAATAGCTTGGGATGTGAATCACGGGCCGACCTTCGTCGCTTCGCCTCCTCTTTATCAATCTCCTGCTCGGAGAGTTTCTCAGTTGGAGACGGTTGAGCGGACCAAAAGTTGGGCATCGGAATGGTGAGGCCTCGAGAGGGGGTAGGAGAGGGCGTCGTACGTCGGTTGGTCATGCGGGGAGGGGCAAGCTCGAGGCCACTGGTGAGCAATGGGTTTTGAGGATCAGGACGCTCGTGCGTGGCGAACAGGCGACGACAGATCACCGGCAGAAGCGTTGCCAACCCAACACCTGGCTTAGAAGCAGCAAAGAAATATTGCTAGGCCGAGAAGAGTGCAACCCTCTCCAGGGGTGACGCACTGACTACGAAGGTCTGGCTCTCTTGTCAGCTTGCCCACGAGGCCAACGACTAATGAACCTACCTCGCCTTCGACATTCGAGTCCCCGCGGCGGCACCGAACACGTCGTGCCCATTCGGTCGCCCCAACAACCAACAAACCGCTCATTAATCTAGGACCCTTGACACCGAGAGGTTTCCGGGACAGTAACGCGGTCAGGTGACCGACGCGTTTGTTACGCGCCACGCCCCGTCTGCTGAAGCTTCTCGTCTTCCATCTTGCTGTTCGCTGCGGGACCTATTGGTACCGTACAGACGCCCACCATGCCTCGCGAGGTGAACATTGCTCCGTGTTCTGGACGGGAGAGAATATCTGGGAGCAATTGTATGTGTACCCCTCAAACAGGATGGCGCGTGTTCACCTCCGGAATTACTTTGAACCAGTTCGCTATGATTCAGGTCTACACGTTTCCCCCTCGTGCAACTCAAGTTATTATTTCACCGCAGACGAAGATTTGCCGCCTCCGAAACGAACATATGGAAACGACCATCGCAGCAAGGTCCTCGTCATATCGGATAGCGAAAGTGACTCGGACTTGCCTGCTCCACCCCCGGTGTCGAGCCCCACAAGGAGAAGGCCGGCGGCATCACGCTTGAGCTTCAAACAACCTCCAGCCCAGGGCGACATTATTGACATTTCGTCGGACTCGGAACAAGAGGACACACCCACACGACCGCTCGCGAACAGACCACTTCCGGAGAAATACAATCAGCCTGTCGTTGCCCTGCCGGCAGTTCCGTCCCATTCGGTTTCAAACGCGTTGTCCACGACTCTTGAGCGTGTCAATCTGGTTGACAGCCCATCACTTCTCTCGAGCAAAGCTGGCATCAGCCTTCTGAGGTATGATCTTTGTCCGCTTGATCGCAGCGGCTGTTGATTGATCCATTTTCAAGTCGGGATGAGGAACCGAACAGCAGCGACGTCAGCGATAATATTGACATTTTTGACGGAGACTCGCATCACCCTGGACTTATTACGTTGTATGTCCTTTGACTCGACGCTTACTCTTGTCTTACACATGTCTTAGCGATATTGGCCCACGTCGGCCAAAATTAATACCCTCAGGCTCCAGTACCTCGGTTTCAACCACGCCCGCGCCTACCCCCTCGCAATCTTCTGTCGATGATGACCCATTTAACGACGTACAAACCCCCAGTGTGGCTAGGCCACCGAGTAAGACGGGGAATGCAAAGGCCGGTAGCAGTGGTAGCGGTATTCGCAGTCGCGTCCGAACGCACAACGACGACAACTCCACAGCCCCTGAAACTCCTCAGCCCAAACCCCGGCCCAAGGCACGAGCGGCCGCGGTAACAGCCTTATCCTCACCGGTTACTCTCTCGCCGAAACTCACGCCTCGCAACCGCGCCAAAGTATTGGAGGCACAGGCGATCGCCCTCTTTTCCGAGCTGAACAAGAGCATATTTGGTGATCGGCTCCCAAAGGATTGTGCGATCGTGTGGTCGAAGAAGCTGAACACAACCGCCGGCCGTGCCCATTGGAAACGGTACGTTGCACATGCATTTTGGACGGCTCGTTCTGACCGGTCGTATAGGATCCGTGATTCGAATGGAAATGTGATCCGACATGAATCATATATTGAACTGTCGACCAAAGTTGTAGACTGCGAAGGTTTGTTTTTGGTAGAATGTTCTAGGTATTATACTCATACAAACTGATAGAACGGATCAAGAACACATTGTCTCATGAAATGTGTCACCTTGCGGCATGGATATTCGATGGCGAAACAAACAAACAGCATGGGCCCAAGTTTAAGCACTGGTACGTTGTGTTGATCGATCTGCGTGTGCCTAATCCCTCACGCTGTTGTACAGGGCAAGTCGTGTGATGGATGGTAGGCCGGACATTACCATAACAGTTAGTCCTCCCTATGCATAGAGCCCTGGTTACTTTTTTCCCCGCTGACAACCCTGGTCGTCTCACACAGACCTGTCATGCATATGAGATAGCATACAAATACGAATGGAAATGTTCCTCCGAAGAATGTGGACGAACGTAAGCCCCCTTCTTGATCGATGATTTACCTCTGACCTTCTTTTTGAATTTTAGCTACGGGCGGCACAGCAAGTCTATTGACCCGACAAAACAAAGTACGTTTACAAAGTTAAGCATATGCATGTTTGCTGACGGGCTATTCCTTCCGTGGTAACCTTTCCGCTTCGGTTCGGATTGACCACGCAGTCTGTGGCTGCGGCGGTCGTCTCACCCCTCTCTTCACGACCACACCCCGGCGCACGGCTTTTCAAGGCAAGTCTACACTCCCCACAAGCAACCCCCAGAACGTCATAGCTCAGCCTCTACCCCACAGATTACCTCAAGAATCACATGAAGGACTTTAAAGCAGCCAACCCCGGGATGCAGCACGGCGAAGCGATGAAACGGCTCGGCGAAATGTTCCGCGCCGAAAAAGAAGCCGCTGTCGACGATGAGCTAGACCAGGTCATGGGTGGGATGACGAGGCTCAAGCTCGGGGCATCGATCGAGTGAATTGTGGAGCCGAGGGGGCGGGGCGGGACTGGAGTCTCTGGAGTGGTGCGCGCGGTTTACGCTATTGACGCATATCTTGGCTATTGATTTGATTTGGTGGCTCGTAATTCGATAACGAAAGTATTTGTAGCATATGTTGTTTATTGTATATAGACCAAAGAATGTCAGTTTGGGCTTTGACGTCATCGGGAGAGCTCTCCCCTCCCCCCTTTTTTTCTCTCTCTTTAGGCCTAAAAAATCCAACCCGAGAAACACGCGCGTATGCTAGCTTATTTCCGTCCCAGAGTATCCAACCAGCCGAGCAATGAAGCTATATGCGCCCGTGGCGCCTGTCGGTTAGACGCCTCCACGTTGGATCAAGTAACTCATTCGGCTCGGCAACTTCCAAGACAGCTAGACCGATCGAAACTAACCCAAACAGTGTGCCACATTCACGTAAAGGTGGCGATAACGAAATACAAGTAATCGAATGTAATATAATGATGACACAGTCGTACATCCAACAGGAACCGGTAAATATCATAAGATCCAGACATTCAGATTATTCAGAAGGAATCGTAATCTGCGCTCCAGCCGAGTTGGTTGAAGAAGCGCCGAGTGCGTGAGAGAGTGGGGAATTGAGTGGAGAGCAGAGGCGAGAGACTGCGATGCATGCGAAAATGTTCGAGGAAAGCAAGAGTCGAGGTTTTATATGACCCTGGCGTTAGAAGATTCGTAAATCACTCCATCCAAGGTCACAGAGCACAATCGGGGAGGAGGGGACGGGACGCACGAGAGCGGTGACAGAGCTAGTGAACGAACCCTATACTCTGCAAGTTCTCCCGCATGATTTTGTCTCGCACTGCATTGATAGCAATGCTCGTCGTACGTGTATCCTAGAACGCCGATTAGAGTGCAGCCCAAGCAGCACGCGAAATGAACCTACGGTAGCAGTGATAAAATGGGTGTAGATCTGGGCCTCTGGGCAGTGCTCGCGCCGAATCTTATCAAACTTTGACTTCAAGGCTAGGGGCAGAACGCATCAGCCGGGCTCGGCCTGGCCACCTCATAGCCTGGACTCACTTTTGGTTACGTTTGCATAGTCGTTTGGTCGTTCCCCGTACGATGTCAAGAACTGGTTCAGCCGTACGCCGGCATCGAGTTTAGCTTGGAGCAAGTCGCACTTGTTCAGGAACAACACGATGCTCGCCCCTGCAAGAATCTTGTTCTTGCACAAGTCCCTCCACATGGCAAGCGAATCTTCGAGCCGATTGATAGTCGGGTCTTCCGTGAGAACCTGATCGAAGGCCGAGATGGGGGCCAGGAAAATGATACAGTTGACTGCAGGGGTTGATGAGATGGAACAGCTTGGGCACAAAGGTTTTGAAATCCTACCATCATCAAAGTGGGGAGCCCAGGCCGCGCGCTGGTACCGAGCGCCGCCGACATCAACTGATACAGGAGGTTAGACCCGGATCGCGGACTGAAACATACGGTACCAACAAATTCGCCAGAGATAGCCTTTTTCAGTCCCACTGTTTACGGTACAAACAGTCTCGCTAACGCCTAGGGTTTTCAAGCGGGCCTTGAGGATGTCGTCTATGGAAGGTTTAGAATTCCATGTACGACCGGCCGAGCAAAACGTACCATCAGTCGGAATATAACGAGGCTTGGTTATCCTATCCAGGTCGTTGGGATTGAGGAAGCTACACGTTCTGGTTAGTTGCCAGCACAAGCGAGCGAGAGGCAACTCACAAGCCGCTCATGTTCTCGGCCCGGACCTTTCTTCTCTTGAGCATCTCCCACACGGCCTTGTTCTGGCATAGCCCCAAGAGGTCATCGTGGAATGCGACCAGCAGACGGCCAGGGTCGTTCTCGTTGTCAAAATCGATCGAGTAATCAACCGACGGGCGAGGGCTAGAGGCGCCAACGTTTAGCTTGCGCAAGGCGTGTTTCCAACCGTAGGAGGAAAGCACGCTGATCTCCGAGGGGGGCACAATCGGGTTTGCCGTCGACGTCCAGTCCGAGCCGGGCTCTGTGGGCAAGAGGACCGGGGACGAGGCCTCGGGGGAGAGCTTGTTGGTGATGAGATCTGCAATCCTGGGTGATCAACCTGAGCGGCAGTGTTGAACATTGATGGTTGATAAGAGGCGCACTGGGAGAGGGGGGAGAGGCGGACACGCATGGTCTTGAAGGTGGTCGAGTTGGCATTGTAGAATTCTGCATTGTCGGGGTATTCCTTGTTGGGGGCGAGGGGTTGGGTGATCTCGTCGAGGACGTCGAGGATGGAGCGGACGAGGTTGTGGAAGATGATGAGGCGCCACGACGCGCGCTCGGAATCAAAGACATCGCCGGTGGTCGAGTGGAGGAGCTGGAACTGCTTGAGCAGCGTGCTCTTGCCGCTTTCCCTAGACAAGCCGTGAGCGACGGGCGGGGCCGGGCAGTGTGGGACGTACGACTGGCCAAGCAGTAAGATCTTGCGTTCCCGTGCCCTGCGCTTCCGGAGTGCGATGCTCTCGAGCTGCACAGAGTGAGCGATTCAGTTGAACTAGGCGTCACAGGCACCTTACCCTCAGTTGCTCGTCGATCTCGTTGCTTCGGCTGTAGAACCAAATGAATTGAGTGGGAACGCAATACGGACAAAAGACTTGCCGCTTTGCCTCGGCCTCTTGCTGGAGGCGTTCTTCGCGAGTAATGTGGGTGTCTCGCGGGAGTGCAAGCATGGGGTACGACGGAGGCAGCTGGTCGCTGGGCGAGGTCATAAAGAGGGGAGGGCGCTGGCTCGGCAGTGGCTTGTGTTTCAAACCCCACTCTGGACCCTGCTTACACATGTGGGGCGTTGGCTGGGGCGCATAGCTGAACCCCGACCCGAGAGCGCTAGCCATCTCGGGCCGTTCCTCTTCTGTGTTGTCGATCGTATTTTCGTTTCGTTTTTGGCTCTCACGTGATATGTGGCCCCGTTTACCCGTCGCGGCACTTGGTGGCCAAGACTACTCGCTCAACTCCGCCCGCATTCCAACAAAAACGAGCAAATTAAACGGATATTTTGCGGTGTGGCACTCGCGGTCTCACCTCGCTTGTTCAGGCTATATAACCGTGATTTCATCTCTCGGTCCCCATGACTCGCGTCGACCTTGTGCCCCTTCTTGGCGCGGGCTGTTTGCACAATGTTCGTTTTTCATAGACCATCTCGTGACGGCGTTCCCGGCCCTGAAGGCTATCTCGGTCCCTCATCCGAGTGGGTCGCAAAGGAACCGAATCCCAAATCCATCGTCCAATGAAATACAGCTCCAACTAGATCATACAAACAACGCGCCGGGGCGTGTGATGCAAATATACATTCCATCCAGCTAATATAACCCGACTGCCGCCAGGGCGTCCCGCATAATCTGTTCACGCACTACAGACACGTCAGTACGGTTGATATTTGGCAAAATCAGGAGCACGCACCGTTTCCTATAATTTTTTGCGTCGTTCGGGAATCTGCCAACCGTAGATTGTCGGTTCGGAGAAATATGCAGGCGCAAAAAAGCACGTACCGACAACCGACGTCTGATGTATATACAGCGTCCGCTTCTTTGGCGTACAGCTCGCCCTGTACACCTCGTCAAATTTCTTTCGAAGAACTGCAACGGTTGAAGCCAATCGTTAGCCTAATCAACGTCGGAAGCAACGATATCCACGCGACTGCCCACGCAGAGTTCGAATAAGGCACTCACACTCTGCAATCGGCTCCTTCTCGTTTGGACCTTGGTACGAAGTCATATACTTTCGGAACTGGACGCCCGCCGCAAGTTTGGCCTTGAGCAAATCGCACTTGTTCAAAAACAGCACGATTGGCACTTTCTCCAAAACTTTATTCCGACAAATCTCTTGCCACAGAAGCAGAGAATCCTTTACGCGGTTCATCCGGGGGTCCTCGGCCAGCGTCTGGTCAAACGGGCTGATCGGTGCTGTTGCAAGGGACATGACACAAGATGTTGCGACGCGATAGGATTTAGCTTACCGAGGAAGATGATGGCATTCATGTCCTGGAAATACGCTGCCCACCGCAGTCGCTGCAAATCACTTTAGCAACTGTCGATTACACGCACACAAGAAACCTACCTGGTTTCTGGCACCGCCGACGTCGACTGCAGAACAAATGTCAAGACATGGTATATCAAACCAGCGAGAAACTCACAGATTCTCCACTCGAGTCCGGAATCTGGACCTCGCTCGAAACGAAGCCGATGTTCTTGGACACCGACCGTCTTGATACGTGCCCGTAATATATCATCTAATCATAACAACACCATTAGACACGGGGAACCATCCTTCCTCCGGCGATCAGGACGTATGGGAATCTCATACTTTCAGAAGGCATATAACCACGCGCAGCGATCCGCGTCAAATCACCCATAAAGCTATTCCGTATACACGTTAGACCAAATCACATCATCAACGTCATATGGCAAAACTTACAACCCAGACGACTCGCGTATCGACGGCCGCTGCCTCGCCAACGCCTCCTGCACCGTAGCGTCTTCCCACAGCGCCAACAGATCATCGACACACGCCGCAAATATCCGCCCAGGGTCGTCTCGCGCATTCCAGTCCATGACGATAGTATCGGCCGAGTTGGAGCGCGCGCCAGGTGCGAACCGCTCGCTCCAGGACGTCCAGGCGTGCACGGTCACCTCGTCGTATTCGTCGCCGGACGAGACGCCGCTCCCGGCGCGGTGCTGCCATCGCGAGGGAGGGACTTGGGGAGACCCAGGCGGATCGGTCGATTCGGTCGAGCCTTTGATCTGGCGTTCGAGGAGACTGTGGATGTGCAAGAGGGGTCGGAGGCGAAGAGCAAGCGTGGCGAGATGGGGCGGATACTGGCGATTTGGATAGGCAGATGCGCTCGAGCTGGAGCTGTCGGACAAGGCTGTTTCGGACTCGTCGGGGAGGGCGATAGCGTCGAGTATTCGGCGGACTGTGTTGAGGATGTTGAGGTAGATGAGCGCACGGTAGCTGTTCAACTGGGCGCTAAACGCCGACGCAGACTGCATCAGCTGGAACTGCTTTAGCGTTGTCGTCTTGCCACTCTCTGCCTGGCCTGATTCATTCCAAACCGGTAAGCCACGCGGTAGATAGCGCAAGATGACAGGGGGACATACCCAGGAGGAGAATTTTGCGCTGAAACTGCTGCTCTTGTTGGAGGGTCTCTCGTTCGCGCTTGATATCTTCGTCAATCTTGTCGCTGTGGTCCTTTGCCCGCTGCTCCTCTGCTAGCCGTCTGTGGCGCGTGTTCGGCGACTCGTCGCGCGGCGGACGGGTAACGGCCTGCGAAACGTCAGTGTTGGCGCAGCGGCAACCGCAGGCAAACGCACTTCAAACGGGTCGTCGGAGAATGACCTGTGACGAGGCATGGCGTAGGGTGGGGGAGGGAGGGCCCAGGTAGAAGCGAGCGACTTTAAGTGCGGGGAGTGAAGTGTGGCCTTTGGCTGACCGAAGTCGAGGCACAGGATCATCTGTAGCCTAACCAACCGCG
>WSLM01000010.1:0-10242 GCA_019677335.1 Ceratobasidium sp. UAMH 11750 | reverse complement strand
GTTGGGTTTGGCGAGAGCGATGTAAAAGAACCTCGGGATGGCTTTCGCATCCATTCTGGACCAAAGTGGAGAGATGAGGCGGAGGTCATTTTGCTAGAAGACAGAATATTTCCTGTGTGATATCCTGCGAGAAAGCAAGGCTTCAACACCCTTGGCCTGGTGGGCGATGCAGATACGTACGAGTTGTGCGAGTGAGGAGTGCTGCAGCGACGAGGACGAGCGTTGAAGAAAGAAAGCCCGATTAAGTCTCCCGATGGTATCCGGCGGATCCAAATATCCGGACAAGGGTCCGTCGGGAAAACACAGTTCCAACAACCACAACGAAACCAAGTTGGGCAGACTCTAGTTGTAGTTCTCTTTGTTCTAGTTCAAGGCTTGCGTTTTTTTCGTGAATGGAGCCTGACGTCAAGCCTCTTGACTTTGGTGCTTCTGGTGGCGCTCAACCAGCAGCTAACTCCGGCGAGCAACCGGACCCATCTCTCTCGCCTGGGGCTTCAGCAGAGCCCAATCCAACAAACGAAATGCCACAAGCAACAGCCCCTCAGAGTTTGATGGAGCAAGCACCAGGCGCCTTGAGCCAGGTGTTGCCTGAATCAGCTTCCGACGGCTTGCAAGTCTACAACCAAACACCTCGTACGACTCCACCGGTATCCAACCCGACTCCTGTTGAGGCGCTAGAACAGCCCAAGCCCAAACTCACAGAAACCGACCTTTTACGAGAACGGCTCAAGCGCGACCCCCTTGATGTGTCCACCCGCCAACACCTCATTGGTCTCGCCGAAGCCTCTGGCGATGTGGATAGAATCCAAGATGCGTACGAAGGTTTGCTTGAAGTGTTTCCCGACGCAGTACGTAATTATTTATCGTCGTGGGAGCTCGCATTGACGTCCATGGCAGACCTCTGCGCAGATCGCATACCTCAACCACTTCCTGACTCCGGCGCTGTTTGGCAAGGCGGAACTGCTGTTCTCACGATTCCTACGCACTTCCACCTCTCCAGAGTTATGGAAATTTTATCTGGCATACGTTCGCCGCACGAACCCTTCCACGACCGATCCTCAAACGCGTGAGGTCGTCAAGAAAGCGTTCGAATTCGCCCTGCTTCACATAGGACACGACCGAGCAGCGGGTGATATCTGGCGCGAGTACATCGATTTTGCAAAGGCAGGGGAGGCAAAAACAACCTGGGAGGAACAGCAGAAGATGGACATGCTACGACGTTTGTACCATCGCGCCGTCGTTATCCCACTTGAGAATGTTGAACAACTCTGGCGCGAGCTTGACCAGTTTGAAAACGGGCTAAACAAGATTACCGTACGTTGTGTGATCCCGTTTCCACCAATCTGCGCGCCTCAACTTTTTGTGATGACCACGACCTCAACAATATTTACACTTTTGAACAGGCGAAGAAATTCCTGGCTGATCTATCCCCGTCATACATGACTGCTCGCACTGCGTTGCGTGAGCTGCGACGACTCCTCGATCCACTTGAGCAGAAGGCAGCTCCTCCACCGCGTGATCCAGCGATTCCAGCACCTCCAGACTTCAACCTACCCACTATCCCCACCTGGTCGGAATCAGATAGAACTGCGATTCAAGGATGGAAGGCCTACGTCAAGTGGGAGGAATCTAACCCTCTGGATTTGGAAGACACTGGGGTCTTGCACACCCGGGTCGCTGCCGCGTATCGCAAGGCCTGTGCGGCGATGAGATTCTATCCTGAGATTTGGTGCGTCTCCTTGTCGGTTCACATAAATCTATAGCTTAATTCTATGGCAGGTATATGGCGTACAATTGGGCAAACACCAGTGGCAAGCCGGATGATGCTCTTGCGATAATAAAACAGGGAATGGAAGCAAACAAGTCCAGGTGTGTACACATCATGTTCCGTTTTAAACACCGATCTAAACCTGTTAAAGCTTTCTCTTGCACTTTGCTTACCATGAGATATGCGAAGCACAGAAGAAATACCCAGAAGTGCATGCTACCTTCGAAGGGCTGATTGCTGCGCTGCATACACAGCTAGACGTGCTTGAAAATTCCATCCAGGAAGAGGTGGCGGCTGCCAAGGTTTCCGCTCCTCCGATTGATTTCATGGCACCGCCAGAGGAGCAATCGGCTCCAAGCGAGGCAGACAAAATTCTAGCTCGCAGGACTTCCGAGCTAAACGAAATGCGTTCGGAATTAGGGGTCGTGTGGATCATGTATATGCGATTCGCTCGCCGTTCGGAAGGACTCAAGCCGGCGAGGGGCATATTCGGCAAGGCAAGGAAGGACAAGCACATCTCTTGGAATGTTTATGAAGCTGCAGGTATGTTCGAATTTCCTCTTTGGCGATCACCTGGTCTGACGGTCGGCAACTATAGCTTTGATGGAGTACCATTGCACCAAAGCTCCGGACGTTGCAACAAAAATATTCGAACTCGGTCTTAAGATTTTTAGCGATAACCCCGATTATGTGCTACGGTACCTTGGCTTCCTCATTTCCATCAACGATGAAAACAGTTAGTAGTTCATTCTGTGTAGGATCTCTCCATTGACACCCTCGTAGATGCTCGGGCGTTATTCGAGCGTGTGATTACAACCTTTCCCCCAGATAAAGCGCGACCGATCTGGGATAGGTGGTCTCGATATGAGTATAACTTTGGCGACCTTGCAGGCTCCCAAAAACTCGAGAAGCGCCTCGCAGAGACTTACCCTAATGGTACGCCCTCCCCTCCGTCCTTGCCGTTTACTTGCTGACCTACCTCGAACCTAGACCCACCAATTAAGCGATTCGCAAACCGCTACACATACCTAGGCGTTGATACTGTTGCTTCTAACGATCTTGGTTTCAGAGTGATGCGTCAGACTGCCGCAATGCAACCTAGTGCCAACCCGGCGAATGGAAACGCAAGTGCCAATCCCAAAAGGGCTGCCTCTCCGCCTCGTCGAGCCCCGGACCCACCAGCCAAGCGTTTCAAAGGCCAAGAGAACGACCGACAGCGTGAGCAAGAACGAGAGCGCGAGCGTGATCGTGAGAGGGAACGTGACCGTGAACGAGAGCGAGAGCGTATGGAACGAGAAAGGGAACGCGAGAGGGTTGAGAGAGAAAAGGAACGAGATCGCGAGAAGGATAGGGAACGTGACCGTGGAGACCGCCGTGGAGGGAGATGGGAGGCTCCCCCTCGTCGACCTAACAGCCCACCGCCATTCCGTAGAGGTTATGATGGGCCAAGGCGACATGACGACGCACCTGAAGAAACTGGTGGTTTGCCGCCTTTGGTGTCTAAGTTTGTGGGATCGCTCCCCAACCCATCCGCATTCGACGGTAAGCGATTTACTAGGCCTGTGGAAAATGAACCAGGCTCATTCGTGCTAATCTAGGTCCCGTTTTCCGCACCGACGATCTTCTTGCATTGTTTAAGAATGTAAGCTTGCCAGCTCGATCGCCTCCGCCCCCGCCTCCCCGAATGCGGTCTCGCTCGCCCCCTAGAGGTACGTTTATTACATATTAAACTGCTCGTAGTATCTGACAGACTATCCAGGTGGACGACCTCCGCCTGATTATGGCCCGTATCAAGGTCCTGGTGACCGCGGTCGTCGCGGCCGCTACTAACCCAAAAGCACAACGTCCCGTTCAAAAAAAAAACCCTTACTCTTCTCCAGGTTCCGATTATGACTGGGCTACTAGATTCTTGTATTTACGCTAGGAAATTTATGATTTGATTTGTGAGGCCACAGACACTTCGTAGCCACACCATAGCCACGAGATCACATGACTGGGCGTCAAGCGCCAATGCTGCGCCTAACTTCATTCACCACCTACATATCGACCATCCACTCCCGTCGCATTGTAGCTCTACCTTCAATTAGACTCATGTCTAACACCACTCGTTACTCGTTGGCAAACATTCAAGCTCACGCCCTAGCCGCAACGGCGCCTCCACCTCCGAAAGACATCGCCGGTACTATCACACTAACCCCCGAGGAGGATGAAGTTTGCTCGCTGCTAGATGCTTTCACCAAAGAGCTTCGAACAACAGGAGAGGAGTGGGCGGGAGTCGAATGTAGAATCGCCGGCGGTTGGGTTAGGGACAAAGTAGGTCCAGCAATTCACTCTCGGAAAGTAATATCTCACGCGAGCAACTAGCTACTAGGTATCCCAAGCAATGACATCGACATTGCTCTCGCAGATATCATGGGCGTTCCCTTTGCCGAAAAACTTCGGCTATATATGATTTCACGAGGCCTAATTGAGACACCAAACCCAGGGTCTAGCAGTCGAGGTGGCACGGTCGCTACTATTGGGAAGAATCCAGAGCAGTCAAAACATTTGGAGACAGCGCGTATGAAGGTATTAGGGCATGAAGTAGATTTTGTGAATCTTAGGAGCGAAACCTATGCGGAGAATAGCAGAATCCCTGTTATGGTGAGTCAATACCATCTGTTGAAAGGGAAAGTCATACCTTATAGTGCACTACTTGTGTAGGAAATCGGAACGCCCTTAGAAGATGCACTTAGACGAGATATTACCATCAATGCCCTGTTCTACAATATACATACGAGATCCGTTGAGGACTTAACAGGAAAGGTGGTGAAACTTTGGCCTCAAGCGCCTGTGGTTATACTAACCACCCCCATAGGGTATCGACGATCTGCGGAATGGTATAATTCGTACACCTTTGGCACCTCTAGAAACATTCCGAGACGACCCACTACGCGTCCTGCGCTGCGTTAGGTTCGCTAGCAGGTTTGGCTTCAATATTGTAGAGGAGGCTGCAAGCGCCATGCAAGAGCAAAACATCCAGGCGAGTCACTGAAAACAGTAGTCATCTCAGCCGACTCACCCAGCGATGAAGGATGCCTTGATTACCAAAATTAGTCGAGAACGTGTAGGGGAAGAGTTTACGAAGATGCTAAAGGGCAAGTCTGACCGATGCAATCAGGGTCCACACTCATGAAAAGCGCAGGCACCAGCCTGTTGCTATCCCTTTCTACGATTGATACGCTCGGCTTGTATACACCTATACTCGGCGTACCCCCTGTTCTGAAAGACAAGGCATCTGGTACCCCACGTTCTCAATCGACCGCGATTCAGGCCGCAAGCATACTCTGCGATTTTTTGACTCCAGCCTCTTCGCTTTTACCAACCCCTCATCCCCTATTGCTGGAGCATGCCCGCGAACGATCTGATGCCCGAGGAAGATTGGTACTCGCCGCGACATTGACGCCTTGGAAGAACATGACGTACCTGGAGAAAAAGAAAACTACTTTGCTTGCCGAAGGTATTATTCGAGAAGGCTTAAAGGTAAGCTTACGCCGAACGTTGGATCATAGGGGCAACGAATTTCTTTATAGATTGGCGGGCACTTTATTAGTGCTATTCCAAGTCTATTCCATGCGCGTGAGCTAGTTTCGAAGTCGTTATTGCACAAGTTTGAAGGACCGTCGGAGAGGTCGTCGATTGGTATGTATGCGCATCGTTCGTACAACCTATCCGTTTTAATTCGGCATATAGGTCTCATGCTTCGAGATAAAAGAGTCCATAACCCCCAATCTGGAATTCACTGGTCTACATCGTTGTTGTTTTCCTTGGTCCAGGACTTGGTCGATTCGGTCGAAGAGAATGCTTTAGACGGTGAGAGTTAATCATCTCGCATTTCGCCTAGTATTGACTCGGCAACAGCGAAACGCGCCGAAGAAATCATTCAGATGTACAACACGTTTGTCGATCGGACAGTTGAACTGAAACTCATTGGATCAATCGAGGAGCCGCCGCGACTGAACGTGAGCTCGTAGCACCTCTTACCAGAGAAGTCGCTGACTGGGTCCTTATAGGGCAAAGATATATGTGCGCTCCTCGGCATCAAGCCCGGAAAAGAGATCGGGGTGTACACGGAACAAGTTATCCGCTGGCAGCTGGACCACCCAGACGCCGACCTCGACGCATGCAAAGCTTGGCTCAAACAGGCTCACGAGTCCGGTTCTGTATCAAGACCGCAGATAGACAATAGAGGCGCCGAAGATGCTGAGGCTGCGCGCCGCACCAAACGAGCCCGAGTGTAATAAATGGGGTAGTTATCTAGTGTCCGTGGCTGTACAACCGATTTTGAGCTAATGGCAACCAGCCCGGGTTGAGCGCCTAACAAGTCCTCTTAGCTCCACTGTCTCTACGTCCACCTGCCTCTGCCCGTCTATATTATACCCTTAACCAAGGGCCTGTCTCGCTCTAGCTCCCGCTCTTACCGTATCGCGATGATACTGCTGCTCGGTCTGATCGTACTTCCCGTCGCGTGCGCTTCGGCAAAGTCTACCTCAAACTGGTTCGACCAGAGCTTCTTTTTCGCGTGGGGTAATACATCATTGCCGTTTCCTATCCCTGCTACTGCCCAATGCGAGACTATAAAGATTCAATGGAGTCGAGGGAGTGCTACTGGGTATAGTTGATTTCTTGATTAATCCGCGCGTGCACATCTTAACAAGCTGATCGCGTTTCTATCTTGGTAGGCCTGATCCTGTGGTGAGCTCGTCGTGAACGATGTACGCGAAATGCGAGGCTGATCATCCGTTTGTCCTGTTGTAGGCTCCGTACACGCTCCAGATCCTTACATCCAACTACATTACCCCGTTCTACATCGACGCTGGCTCATCACTGTCGTACGACTATACTGTTCCGTTTGCACCTGGTACCCAGTACCAAATATGCATGTACGACGCCAATGGCCAGACGGGCGGATGTCAGGCTAGCTATACGGTGACCGCCGCGTCGGGAGGTACTCCGTCTTGCGCCAATGTGACGTTCCCTGGGTCCCTAGATGTTGAAGCTTTTTCGTCCACCGGGCCGTTGAGTCAATATGGGTGAGTGCTCAAGCTGTTTTGGCCAACAAGCCTTGGCTTAAAACTTTCTCCCTTTTTTTCAAGATGGCCAAACCAATGTACAGACATTAGTGTCAAACCAAAGACTGGTACACCCCCGTTCACGTTTACTGCTGCACCTGCACTGCATCCGCCCGTCAACATCACTTCCAATTCGATGAACGCCATAAATTGGACAATCGACCTGGTACGAGGAACCAATTTATTTGGACAGCTTGTGATAACAGTTGTGCCTTGTTTCAGTCTTGGGGAAGTCCGTTTTTTATCACATTGGCCGACTCAACCGGGTTGATGTGGTCGTATGGGCCTTTGCACAGCGGCGGCAATGGTCCGACGGCGTGCCTTGCCGGGGTCACTTCACAGTACGCCACAAATTACCCAGAATGGGATGATACTAATTCGAGACGTAGAGCGGTGTCGGTTGCCGCAACGGTGGGCAGTGCTGTAGGCGCGTTCGCCCTGGGAGGTATCGTGGCCTCGCTCGTGTTCTTTTGGTTTGGTCGGCAAAGGCGAGGGCAGCGGCCGATGCTCGACATGGGCGGTTCATCTGGTGATCTTCGGCCTACTCCTTACATCGACACCACCAATCTCGGGCTTCGCAGCCCGTATTCGCCACTTGGGATGCATGACGATACGTTTAGGAGCGGTACGAGTTCTCGCCCGTTGATGCGGGATCCGTCTAGATCAAGCTATGGAATGGATACCTCAGGTCTCGCGTCGACTGCATACCCAGCTGAACCGTTTGACCCGTCTTCGATCTCGGCTGCTAATTCGAGTCGTGGAGGACGAGAGAGCTCTGCGGGGACCCAGGTGCACGCGTCTCCGCCAATGTCGCCCGATGGACCCGCGCGGTCGGAGCGGGACACGCGGTCGCAGGTGTATGTGGTGCACCACGATGGAGGGCGGGCGCCGGTTACTATTATGACGAGTGATGGCGCGGAGGTGGTTGAGCTACCGCCTGGATATGGGTCTGTCCCTGAGAGCAGTCGTACACGGGCCGTTGCGGAGTCTTTGGGGCGTGGTGGCAAGTCGGGTCGGTAATTCCAAAAAAAAAAAAACTTCTGGTGGGTCCCCGGGTTGCGTTTGTTCGAGGCTAGTGCTCATGTCGAACTAGTTTTCAAACTATTTGGTACCTTAATCTTTTTTTGCTTGGGTTTTGGATCTCGATAACATATACGTTCTTTGATTTGTGGACGATTCGCTCTTTGTGGCTGCTTCGTGGCGAGATGTGCACACTCTATTCTAATTTCGGCGGGAATAACATTAGAGAAAAGCGCTCAGTGTTTGGATGACAGGTGGATGGAGTGTGCGGCGATAGGGATAATACCGATCAAAAAGATGCCTTTTATGGGGGTGGCCAAAGCAGGGTCAAGTGGGCTAAACACGATCTCAGTGACGAAACGGGACAATAGCGGGATTGGGTTGGACAATAAGGATGGGACATATAGATAGGCCTGCTTGGGCCGTCGAGGTGTCACCCACCCGCACTGCTCTTAGCACCTGGGCCGCGACCGCGAATACTAATAGTCCCCCGCCCCCCCGCTCGTACACCATCAGCCCAGGCATCCGCCAGCGATTCTGTACAGCTCCAAACCGCATCCCGCAGGCTCGTGGTCGGACAACAATCATTTCTTCATACAGTATGGACGTCGCTGTAGCTTGTGCGCACACTATATTCGCGCTCTCCACGCGCGGGGTCTGCTTAGTTGCATACATCGTCGCCGGAGTCGCGTGCGTAGGTTTAGCGTGGTTCGGCCCGTGGCTCTTTAGCTGCTTGGTGAGTGTCGTGTCTTTCATTTCGTCGGTCGTTGCCAACCTCGTACCAGGTCTGGCGCCCCTACAAAACATCTCTCAAGTATCTTCCAGGCCCCAAGCGGAGGGGTCTGTTCATTAGCGACCTTGGTATAACCTGCGAGTAAGTAAATGTTGCCACCCGTTTACCAATATACTCATCTCCGCTGTTTAGAGCCGAAACTTCTATGGATTTCAGCGAGCGTCTCGTACGCAAGTATGGGCGCAACATCCGCGTTCAGGGCTTTGGCTACATGGACGACCGTCTCGTTACCTACGACCCGGTCACCATCAACTACATGTGCGTCGATCGGATAGCCGTCCACGTGTTCCACTCATAACAACATTCTCTAGTCTCGGCCAGGCATCGGACCGCTTCACCAAGCCGTTGCAGATGCGCCGCTATATTTCTAAGCGCACTGGTGGCGACACCACCCTCAAGTCCGTCTCTGTCGCCGAAGGTGCTCCCCATCACCGTCTCCGAAAGATCATGGCTCCCGCCTTTGCCCCCTCTACCATCAAGGGCCTCGCCCCCGTGTTTGTCCGCAAGGCTGGCGAGCTATGCGACCACTGGCGGACGGCGCTCTCCGAGCCTACGACTGTTGAGGCGCCCGGTGTCGAGGTTAACGCCGATGGGACGACTGTCCTCGACGTCCACAACTGGTTAGGGCGCGCAGCATTTGATGTTATCGGATTAGCGGCCTTTGGATATTCGTTCAACTCGTTGCGAGACGATTCCAATGAGCTTTTTTCTGCGTATATGCGTCTGCACCATGTGACGAGGGAGGGTCCGACACTTCGCGACAACCTCTGTCTGACGGCCCCGTGGCTCGAACGGTTTATGGTAAGTCTTCTCGCATTGATAAATTTCATATGTATGAAACCAACTTGTGTGTTACAGCAAGACGACAACTCGAGGGCAATTGCCGCGAGCGCCCAAGTTATCCAACGCACGAGCAAGATGCTCCTTGAACAACGCCGAGAACTTACTCCTGAAGGCGATGGCAAGAGCATCCTCGGCCTCCTCCTACGCTGCAACCACACCGCCGCGCCCGAAGACCGCCTCTCGGACGAAGAGCTCCTAGCTCAAATCGACGCATTCCTCCTCGCCGGCGCCGACTCGACCAGCATCGCCATGGTCTGGGCCCTCCATGAACTCGCGCTCAACCCGACCCTCCAACAAGCCCTGCGCGCCGAACTTGCTCCGCTCAACCTCGGCGGCGGTGAGCACGACTTTGCGAGCGACTCGGGCATCGAATTCGATTACGCTACTCCAGATCCCGTCGCTCAGTTTACTGCCATCGACGCGCTCCCGCTCCTTGACCGTGTCGTGCGCGAGGTGCTGAGGCTTCATCCACCTGTGCATAGCTCGCTTCGGGTTGTTGACGAGGACGATATTGTTCCGTTTAACCCTGATGCGCCGCCCCGGTTGGCCGATGGGTCTGTCTCGCGCGCTGTTGTGACTAGCAAGGCGGCAGACGGGACGGTGCGGACGGGTATCCGGGTGCGCAAGGGCGAGTTTGTGCATTTGCCGTTTGAGGCGATGAACACGGCGCGGACTATTTGGGGTGAAGACGCACACGAGTTCAAGTA
>WSLM01000009.1:0-62140 GCA_019677335.1 Ceratobasidium sp. UAMH 11750 | reverse complement strand
ACCTCGGGCTTGCGCTCCTCGTCGGAATCATAGTCGGTGACCACGAGCGAGGGCACAGACGAGCGCTGGCGGAGAGGCGAGCGTTTGGGCGGGTGGCCCTCGTCCGACTCGACAAAAGACGTAGCGCTGTCCGGGCGCGACGGGCGGGAGAACATGCTGTCCGTCGGCGACGGAGACGGAGAGATGCTCGGCGAGTCGGGGGACGATGCATGGCGATACATGGCGCGACAGTCTGGCGACGGTTTGGTGGACTCGGGAGTGCAAAACGCGGTCGAGGGGGGTTTCGAGGCGAAACCGTCCTGGTTGAGGGCTGGCGTATAATATTCAGATTCGGGGGACGATACGACTTCGGGGGAATCCTGTTTTAGAGTACGTAGATCAAAATGGCCTGGCATTTGGAAGGCCTAGAAGTGGGTGAGAACTTTTTCACGACACGAGGCGCCAAATAACGTACGCGGTCGAGGTTGCTGTCCAAAGAAGACGTGGCCTGTTGGTGAGAGAAAATGAGTAATCACGAGACTAGAGTGGCCAACACGAATCGCGTCAAGATCGATCGCTCACCTTCATGTCCCAGAAGCGGGGCGCGGTCGGGACAGGTCCGGTATAATAGGGGGACATCTGGGAGGATGGATCAGTTGGGCGTAGATGGAATGAGGAGGCAGGCGCACAGTTATCAGACTGGAGTGCACAAGTACAGAGAGCGAGAGATCTAGAAACAGAGGAGATGAGGAACGAAAAGAGCTGGATCTAATAATTAGTCGGTGGTGGTGGGCAGGACAAGGAGTTGGTAGGAGGGTTCGAGGTCGATTGTGGGCCAAAGGAGATTGTGGCTCACAACAAAATCGTCGACGCTGAGATCAAAGCACCTTGTGGTCCCACACGTGACCCAATTACATACCCTTCCGATGTTCAGGGGAGGAAGCTGCCCCTCAATTACGGCCGCTCGCACGCATCTCCTATCTATAAACACACCAACCCCAGATATGTACACTATTCTATATCGCAGCTATCGTACACCACGCGTACCAGTCACCGCACTACCCGCCTAGTCGCCCTATGCACCGCTGACCGCAGTCGCACTGGACTCTGGCGCTCGGGCGGTGTCCTTCCCGCCATTAGTAGCTGATGGGAGATGCATCTCGTCGCTGGGAGCAGCAACTGCCGAGGCAATTTCCGGTTCGGCCGGCTGTGTTGAATTCTTCGGGCTTGATTCGCCATCCGGCGCTCCGTCCTCCACCTGAACCGTTGGAGCGCTCTCAGCCTTTTCACTGGCCGTTGTGACCTCGCTGGCGACCGGTTTGGTGCCTTGCGTGTCTGCGGGGCCTGGAGTCGGATCAGCTTCGGCTCTCTGATCGCTCGGAGTCGTCGTAGCGAGAGACGGTTCGGGCTTTACAGTGCCACTAGTCGCGCCTGGGACCTTTGTCGTTGTTTGGAGCGAGGCGGCCTCGAGTTTAGCCTGGAGCGGCTGCGGTTTGGAGGAAAGCCCGAGCCCTTTCACAAGCTCGTCCGCGTCATCTCCGCCCAGCCCTAGGCTTTCTACTAGTTCGAGCATTTCCTCCTCACTAACCTTGATACCGTCCAGCCCAAGCCCAGAAAGCTCCGACCCAAGATCGACCGACTTGCCAGACGGCTTTTTGGACGGCTTGGACGGCGATGGCGAAAACGAAGGCTTCTGGCCCATAACCTGAAGCGGCGTAGCGACGCCCGGCACGCCAATGGGCTTTTGGGATGCTGGCGTCGCCATGAGTATTTCGTCTTCTTCCCCCCAGGCCTCTTTGAGCTAGAGGCAAGGGTTATACCGTGCACGAATTATAAAATAACGGGCATACCCTAAAGAATCGGTCCAGCTCCCCAAACTCGACGGCCTCGTCAAACTCCTCGTACGTCTAGGTTGGCGATCATTAAAGGTCCAGGGTTAAGTGAGGGTCGGCGCAGGTGTGGGTGTGGGGTACGTACCCCGACAAACTCTCCCCCTACTAAAATGCCCGGCGGACTTGCTTTATTGGCTGGTGCTTTCCTACGCCATACCTTCTTTGCTTCCTCGTCGGACGCCAGCTATGCTCGCGAGTTGGAGCCACGTTCCATACGACACAAGGTGTACGTACATCATACGAGGTAAAGGGTATTTTCTTGACCTGGAGGATTCGTAAGAGGTGTTCTAGCGTAGCGATGAATGGCCATATCGATCATCGCTAGGGTAAACTCACCTTGCCGTTGCCTCAGCGCAGGTGCCGATGCGATAGAAGTCAAGTAGATTTGTACGGGTGGCCCCATTTCTGCGAGGCTGAGTTTCAGACCGGCGGCGTAACAAGGGCGTTTTGAACAAGGCACAGGAACTTACGAAGAGGGGTAAGGTGGCGAGAAGTGATGCGTGAGAGCCTAAAGGCTTGCTGGATCTGGGGACGTTCTCTGGCTGTGGACGGGAACAAGGTCCTACATATTAGGTAAACAGATCCCAACAGGCGCAATTAGGGTCATACAATCAGCCACGGTCGTTGGTAATTCCTGACCCAACACAAGCCTGTAGGTTCACACTGGTTCACACCAAGCACGCTTTAGCCTTACTTTCCACATAGACCATGTGCAACACTGCCCCGCAGGGCGCAAGAGCCGAATGAAATCCCAGATGGCGCAGCAGGTCGTCTAGCTGCGCGATTAACTTCGAGCTTGGCCGGGGCGAAACGGCGCCCCTGTAGCGTACTTGGCTGGCTTGAACCAACTTGAATGCCACGGCTTATTTCGCTGAACCCACGACACATGCGTTTCTTCGTCGAGCTTCCGACTTGCTTGCGCGTTATTCGAGGCGTTTGATTTCCCGCGTCTAACCTATGATGTCGAGCAGCTTGTAACTTCCTCTTCACGAGCAAATGGAGATATAGACTGTGCGTTTTACCCCTTATGCGTATCTAAATATTCCGACCCAAACTTGGACTTCCTGACCGACTCAACGAACGACACACTTTGCACTCCTTTGGCGCTTCATTCTCGACGCTATATTGATTGGATCTGCACCATTTGTTTTGTAATTTGAAGCTCCCGCCATGCCGAGCCTTGTACTAGTGCTTCAAACTGGGCGACAGCGCGTGTGTTCTGCACCTGGTGAGAAGCGCTTGTTCTTGATGTATTTTGGTACCCAATTAAAGCCAGGAAGGATACAAACCACGTTGTTAAGAATCTAGCCGGGTGCTCGCACGGACTTGATCTTCTCGTTGTGCCTAGTATACTCTGGTGAGTGGCCAGGAAAGAGCGTGTGGTTTCATTTAGGCCGAAGGGCTGCACCAAACCAATATTGCGGCTATGGCTCGCTTTAGATTTCAGGAAGCGAATCCTGTCGAGTGAGTCACCGCTAATCTCCTTTCCCACAGCCCAAACCCAGCTCGACATGGCCACATCCCGCAATCCTGCTGTGACCGCTCAAGTCTAAAACGCAGTGGTTTTCTCAAGTCGCGCCTCACGCACCTTTCAAGGAATCGAGTGACTATCTCATTGATCACCACTAGAACGATCGATCTTATCTCAGAAGTCTTTGGGTTACGGGTTACACCGGGATGCACCGTTGTTTTGATGTGTGTTACTCAGCCCCTATTGCCGAGTCCCA
This sequence comes from Ceratobasidium sp. UAMH 11750, assembly GCA_019677335.1. NCBI lineage: Eukaryota > Fungi > Basidiomycota > Agaricomycetes > Cantharellales > Ceratobasidiaceae > Ceratobasidium > Ceratobasidium sp. UAMH 11750. The sequence continues at coordinate 58,542 of WSLM01000009.1, read as the reverse complement.
AATTGCAGTCACTTATCGGGATGTGAGGTGAGTGGGTAACTGGGATTTTACATGGGTCGTTGCTTATGCGTTGTGGTTCCAGGGTACTGTACGATGGTCACTAACAAGAGTTGGCTTTTAGGCGTATTTTTTGAGCCTGGGGGTTAATAACTCGTATAAAGCGGAGGGATCGGCTTCTCCTTAGTCTGAGGTAATATATGTTGATGAGCGCCATGGAATAGCGTACGTAACAGATGAAAAGGCTTAGAAATACGCTCGAAGACATTCAATTCGGCTATGCGGACATGACCCATTCGATGACCAGGACCAACAATTCATATTCTGACCTTTGCCACCAGTAAGATATTCTCTTGCCCAATTCAAAATAGTGCGACTAACACATGAGTGTCACACACACCAGGACTAGAGGCATCTTCCTTCGATGGTAGGTATTGCTCGATGTCCCATTGAAACTGGTTCATATCGACATCCCGCAGATCTATGGGAACATACTGCTGGGTCGTCCGGATTTGTCTCATCCTGAGAGAGAGGCCAAGCGAGCAGTCACATTGGGAGGCGCATATACCCTGATACAGACCCCCCCAGCGAAGCTGCGGACAAGCCTTCAGCCACAAGACACGAGGCATTCGCAGTCACACCACGGTACTGAAAACGCTGGTCTGATTGGCTCACTTATAGACGCCCAAAAGCCAACCAAGCTAAGCGGTGGGGAATGGAGGTGAATGGCAGAGATTCGCAGCAAGTTTATTGCACGCGGCGTACTTCTTGTGGGCTGAATCTCTCTTTTGAGCCCTCTAGAAGCTGCAAGAGCTCAAACAACGTAAGGTTGCTGTGTTATCACGAGCCCGGCGCCCGGTTTAGACTACAAGGCCGAGCAGCGTACGCCCGTCACAATGCTGGTGACTCAGTACGTGGCTATTTCCACTCAATCCCGACCCGGCTTCTATAATCCTAGCCATTCTCGGTATCCCACAAAACACATTGGCCTCAAAGCGATAATTTCCAGGACGGCCCAGCTGGCAAGTCGATATGGACACTATTGGTGCTATATATAGCTGACGGCTTGATCACCGAGCACAGGTTGCTTCAGGAGCTGCTCGCTGAAGATAGTAATTGTTGGGATATGTAATGTTTAAGTACAAGCCTCCTTGTGGTCATTGGTTAGTACTTTTGTTTTCAATCCGATTTCACGGTAACTGCGTCAGTCGCGCCACGATTGGCGCCCATATCCAGACCAGCTCATCCCCCGTCGATTCATGTGCACTCAGCTTCCATACCACGAGCCGTAGGCGCTCAGCTGCTCGGGCTGACGATGGAGTCAGAAGGCGTTCTGACTCGGTGACAGCGTGCACAGTGTAGAAGGTGTGGAGTTGTATAAAGGTCGGTTGGTCGGTTGGCCTCTCCCCACCAAACCCCAGTGCGTTGCTACACATCATGGAACTCGCAGAGAAGACCACCGGCGAAAACGATACGCGCCGAAACGACAAACCCGAAGGGAGCGATATCCCGCTACGAGAAACACGATTCGGCGTTTGGACCGTGTTCATGCTTCCACCCTCGTCTTGGAAATCAACGCTGCCTGGAATGAAGATGACGGGTCAACTGTACGAAAGCTGGCAAAACCTACCTATCATATGGCGATTTTTCTCGGATGCGGTAGCGCTGGGTCCATGGCTATTCGCGCTACACCTCGGATCGGCCGCGTTGTCGAGTATCTTCTCGGTACTTCAGCTTTACAACGAGACCGCGCTCCTTAGGATGGTGAGTTCGCTCTTTGAACTCAATCCAGAGAGTGTACGATTCGAGTTATCGCGTAGGTCCAAGATGCAGCCATAAACAACAAACCAGTCACTTATGAGCAATTTCGTCTTGCGAGTATCTTGTATATTTCCGCCGTCGTTATAGGGTGGTTGGTCCGTCGCACTCGGTAAGCGCACTTTTGTGACTTAGTCTCCTGTTGCATACGGGTATGTGACCATGGGTGTTAGAACGCATACAGGTTGCATATTTGAGAACCGCCTTTTGCACCATTTCAATATGAGGATTTTAGCATGTGAGTATTTCTATACAAAAGATCTGCATACAGTTTTAACGCGTATGAATACTGATAGCTCAGAGTGTACTCGACCTGGCAACTGCGGAGAGCCCGGACATGAAGACAAAGTTTTCCAGCGCGGAGCAGAGTGCTAGGAAGGCCTGGGAGACTCTAGATGGGCTTATTGAGATCATTTATCTTTCAATCAAAGCGATTGGCCAAATCTCCGTTTTGGTCCAAGCCTTCGGTGCCAATGTGGATGCACAATTGCTTTGGGTCATCTGTGTTTTTCGCCCCTGGGTGTCTACCACTTGGTGGTCCAATTTCTCATCACTTGGTGAGCGACTATACAATCACTTGTGATAAAACGTCGGCATATTGACCAATACAACTTTCACCTAGAATACTACACGATGGTGACCAACAACAGTTGGCTGAGCATGACAACTTTATTCGAACTTGGCACGGATCCCGCATATAAGAAAGAGGTGTTGGGCAACAATCTCGACAAACATATTACCTCAGGTATAAAGCTGAAACTGGATTCGATTCTGGTCATTGACTTTCCCGTTATCACAGAATACGAAGGTCATAGGAAAGAGCTTGGTGACACTTGGGTATCATCACCTGATGACCAAATGATTAAAAAAGAGACGTTCACATATACTGATATCGATTCGTTATTTAACTCGCTTCCATTAGTGAGTCTAATACCCGCGAGCCTTCAGAGATGAAATCAACTAATCGACCATGTCCAGCTCGTGTATGCATATCGGGGCATGATGGCAACGGGCAACATGGATCTATCCAATCTAATGCTCATGCAACAAGCGTCTAATACCATTGAACACCTTATCTACCGTGCGGTAGATAATTCGAGAACATTATCGGGGGCTATGAAAAGCGTCAACGCTCTTTACGAGATCATAGACGCCAAACCAGCGATGACAGATGGCGATTCAACTTACCCTGAGGAGGAGTTCGTCGGGCGAAAGGGAATGTCGCTCGAGTTTAGGTATGTAGCCCTGATGCGTATATGCCGCGCAAGAAACTCATAGAGGAATAGATCAGTGTGTTTCAGCTATCCTCAAAAAACCGAGCAGGTATTGAAGAGCCTTTCTTTCTCAATCCACCCTGGACAACTCTGCGTGATTGTCGGAGAAAATGGTCCGTAAACACCCGGGTATGAACTTGCGCTTTAAGCTAACCAGAATGGCCCAGGTTGCGGGAAAAGTACTACTGTGCAGTTGTTCACGAGGCTGTACGACGTTACATCCGGTGACATTCTTGTCGACGGAAGACCACTGCGCGAGTTTAGAATAGGAGATGTCCGATCCGCTGTCAGCGTTATGTACCAGGATTACAAACATTTGCCCCTCACTGTGAGTACTATCCGTTTATTTCAACCAATAGTTTGGCCAATGGTCTATAGGTTTACGAGAATATCCTACTTGGACGACCGGACACGGCCGAACCGCGTGAGGAAGTACGAAACGCGACGAGACTGGGCGGAGCCTACGACATCGTTCAAAAGCTCCCTCACAAATTCGAAACTAACCTCGAACCTCGAAACACGGGGTACTCCCGAGCAGGCTGGAAGTCGAGTCACAACAAAGCTTTCGAGCGATTTGACGAAGCGCAAAAGCCAACGAAACTCAGTGGTGGGGAGTGGCAACGACTCGCGGTGCGTTAATAATATAATGCCACAATCTATTGCTGAGTCTCCCCTAGCTTTCCAGGAGTTTCATGAAGAATACCGACCAAGTACGCCTCTTGTGTTATGACGAACCAAGCGCTAGTCTAGACCCGAAGGCTGAACAAGGTATATTCGCAGAATACTGTCATTTAGGTCCCGCTAAACAATTGTGATAGAAATATTTGAAAGGCTTCGTAAACTTCGAGGCGAAAAGACTATGGTTTTCGTAACCCAGTATGTCTATCACACGCTGCTAAATTTCGTGACCGATTTTCACCCAACCTTTCAGCCGATTTGGGCACCTGACCAAGTATGCCGACCTGAGTGAGTTTTATTGCAGTTTTATTATGGTGAAGGGGTGTACGTATTGATCGATTTTCTAGTATTGTATATGAAGGACGGGAGCATTATTGAACAGGGTACGCACAGTGAACTGTTGGAAAAAGCAGGAGAGTACGCAAAGATGTACAATATCCAAGCTCAGGCATTCTCGGAGGTAGGCGCTGCGTAGTCCCAGCACGAGAAGCGAACGACCCTTGGAATGCCTCTAATCACTGTATATATGCGTTCCAATCCGGATATGAAACGGAGTTGTTGTTTTGCTAACTCTTCGGGCTCCCCGCGCTTCCCACCAAATACTATGGTTGTGCGGACTTAAACGGTACAAGTATGCAATTCTGTTGGTGTAAGAGATGCTCACCGTTACAAATATTAACAAGAGTTAACTACATTATTTAATAACAATACATAGAGGCTACTTGCCAGTGCCCTGAGGTGGTCAAAGCTTCTACTGGAGTCAAATACCTACTCGGACAATCCATGCTGTGGGAGTACAGCTGTTCACGAAGCTCTGATGACATCTTTGTCGGCGGACGGCCACTCCGCGAATTTGGAGTCAAGGGTGTTCAACCTACGGCCGACGTTCATAGCACCTAAACAAGTATCTTACCCCCCCCCCTCGCGTAGGCAATACTTATCCCACCCAATCAACAGGCTGCTTAATGGCTCGGCAGTTATACAAACGCGGCTTGTTGGGCAACAAGATGCCTCTGGATCACGAGGAAATGCATACGACAAGACTGGGTGGAACCTACGATGTTGTCCAAACATCCCTCTTCAATCTCGAGCCTCGAGACGCAATGTACTTCCAGCCAGGCTGGAAGTCAAACCATAACGAAACATTCTAGCGACCGATTGAAGCGCAAAACTAACTAGGCTCAGCAGTAGGATAGTAATGACTCACGGTAACTTTGTTAAATGGCGCGACCTATTTTCACTATTTTCCTTCAGCCCTCCCAGGAGCTTTATGAAAAACGTTAACCAAGTACGTATATCAGAAAGCACCTCGAGTATCCGAGCTCGCCGCAAAAGTGGAGCAAGGTTTGTGCGCACACAATATTATGCCACCACTGAAACCGGCTGAAACATGGTGATAGCAGACTCACCTCAACATCGACCTCATTTACCCATGACTAGGATTATAACTAGGGCCACGAAACTCGAGATTCAGACGAAGGGGAGCTCAAGGAGGCGCCACTAGCATCTGGTCAGTCTTTCAAGAAGAACATCACATCCAGGCTCAGGTGTTCACAAAAGTGAGCAGCGCATGGCCCTGGTGACAGGCGCTCAACTCAACCAAATATGACTCGGCCACGGTAAAATACAAGAAGGAAATCGCACCTGAGATGTACAGGTTCCTTTGAAAGTTCCATGTAGGTCGTCTAGCTAGTTTAACTATAAAGCTAGCTCGACACCTACCAACAGCCGAGTTGCAATGTGCTGTTATTGCCGCGCGGGGCTAAGCACCCCAAGGCATTTGCTTGATCGGCATATGGTTTACACCTGGATATCCTCGTCACTGTGAAGAATTAATCGACTTTTCTCAAACCAGCGTGTTGACAACACACCAACTGAGCGCTCATGTGAGTCGGGCACAAACTGTGTCAGGACAGTTGATCACTGTAAGGGGTTCGTCGCTATTATGCTTAGAGAAGCTTTGGTTCAATACGGTCTGTGCACTTAAAGGACTAGAATGTGAGCGAACCGAGCGCCAAGGAATAGGAGCAGGACCTGCATTGGCATCCTCGCTGATCTGGGGTAGCTAGATGGGATCAATCGTCAGATAGTGACATCAAAAGATTCAAGTTAGTTTTGTGATAGTTGCGAGCTTTGTCTTTTTTGACGACCCTCATTGCCCCCTCGTGTTGCTTTGCACCTTCCTGCCAATGCTAACGCAGGAGTAGCCTAGAATATTGGGCCGACCTGCATATACCTGGTAAGCAGAGCCCCCTCTCACGTTAGCGTGCGCATTCATCCATGTTTGTTCTGGTCCCTTAACGATCTACTTCAATACCTTTGTCGCTAGGTCCACCATGGAGGGCATTTAGCCTGGCCGGAAGTATCGGCTTAGTGCAAAGGCAACCCTGCCCGAATGTTCAACGTAAGCATGTTCATGTGCGCAAGGGCTGGAGCGTATTCACCCAGTTCCTGCATCCCTAGGCTGGTGTAAGGCGAGTGGGTTCCCTACGGGAAAACCTGCTGGTGTGGGGGATACGCAAACAAAGGCACGCTAATCAATACCCCAAGGTTCTTGAATTGCGGAAAAGGCTATCGGCGGACTGCAGCTTGCCGGACAGCTAGAAAAGACACTACCGCCGACAATATAATAGCCCACGTCCTATTAGGGTGTTCCCGCAAGTGACAACATGGTTCACATGTTCTTTCAGTTCGAGCTCGCTAGCTGGGGCTCTTTGCGCAAAAGGAAAGGTGCCCGCTATTTCCAACCCCCCGCGTTGCATTAGCACCAAGGATACGGCCATGCCCCTAGTATCCGACCCCACCCAAGCTGAGTACAAGCTAAGAGATTGCTGCGTCTTATTTGGCGGCAGCAGCCCAGTTTTGACTAAAGTTCCCCCAGTGACGGGCTGCAACCACTACTTATGAAGACACCGGAAGAAAATAAGTCTCAGCCCAAGGCATAACAGTGATGTATTTACTAGGATTTTCCTGGTTGTTCCAAGGCCACTAGCAAGGATCAATAGCCCGTACCAGTGGTGACGAATTTTCACCATGCGGGTGAAGCATTACGAGAAACGGTGCTAGGTTTATTAGATAACGACTGGCGCGCAAGGCTAATTGTTGGATAAATTGTATTTTGTTTGAGGTGGTGGGATGATCGACATTCAACGAGGCAAGATTCTTCGGTTTGAAAATCGATCGGTTATGTAGCTTTCCCGGAGCCGGTTTACCAGACACCAAACCACCACCGCGTCTACTGCCTTGTCGCACTACGGAATATAAATTTAATAAACATGTCTCTATCGTCAAGCCGTTTGTTTGATGTCAAGGGAAAGGTATGTAGTATAGCGTTGTAAATATCGGAGCGTGGGACTTTGCTCATACAGTCCCATAGGTCGCGCTTGTCACAGGCGGTTCCCGCGGGATAGGCAAGATGGTAGGTAGTTTTGGGGGAAATGAGTGCCAATACTTATGTATGTTATGCTGTGAAGATTGCGACAGGCCTTGTACAAAATGGTGTCAAGGTGTGTTACCATTTTTAGGTCAAATACACACTCACCTTTGGGCACCGCAAATCAGGTTTACATAACTGCTCGAAACAAGGTCGAGTGCGAGAAGACGGCAAAAGAGCTCACCCAAATGGGTCCAGGTACTTGTATCAGTATACCTGCTGACATGCAAAAGGCCGAGGCCGTTAGGCAGCTTGTTGAAGAAATATCCAAAAACGAAAACGGTAGCAACATAATTCCCTGCTTAGTTTCTTTAAGGGACGTTCACATGAATTTATAGCCTTGCATATTCTTGTCAACAACGCTGGAGCAGCATGGGGTGACGGGATTGACTCGTATCCGGTAAGCTGAATTTCTGGTTCCGTGCATAGTTTTGTAACCCGGTTCGCTCTACAGGACGCCGCATTCACCAAGCTTCTGACCCTCAATGTTCAACGTGTATTCACATTGACCCAAGCACTATTGCCACTTCTCCGGAATGCCGCTAAGCAAGGCGGTCGAACCAACGAGTACTGGAACGATCCTGCTCGCATTATTAACGTGTGTTCCCAAACAAGGCATAGACGGCGAACTGAAAGTATTCTTAGATTGGGTCTGTAGATGGAGAACGTGTTCCACGCGGCGAAACATACGCATATAGCGCAAGCAAGGTGCACACGGAGTTAGAATTGCGAACCCTTTTATCTTAAGCAATTGACTTTGCTAGGCTGCAGTTGCCCACCTGAGCAGGCATATTGCAGGACGACTCGGAAGCGACGGTATTACCAGCAACACCTTGGCTTGCGGGCCGTTTGAATCTAAAAGTATGTATGTTTGTCGCTGCTCCGAACTCACAGCATTCACAACCACGCAGTGATGGCAGAAACGCTCCGTACTCAGGGTGATTCCATTATCGCGTCTACCCCACTGAGTCGCATTGGTACACCTGAAGATGTTGTTGGAGCCTGCCTATTTCTGGCCTCTCGCGCCGGGGCATTTATAACTGGTGCGACTATCGCAATTGACGGTGGGAGTCTGGTGCAGCTGCGAGCTCCTCCCAAGCCAAAGCTCTAACCAGTTGGCGGTACATTTAGTCCCTATAGTATCTGAAAAACGCAGTAGTTGTTTAAGCAAGTGCCCCCAGACCATTTGATATGCTTGACACCAAAAATCATTTCAACCACCGAGGGCGAACGTGCAAACAAGCGCCATCAGCCAAAGTGCGCAACACAAGCCACTGATCGTGTGTGTGTGCTTTCCACCACTTCGCATCTCGTCGAGTCCGGTCGCCAACCACCGTCTCTTGTACTGTCGACCACGAACGGCGACCAAAAAAGGAGACAGTTTTGCACTGACTCGTCGCGCTCCCTCAGACTAGACGCGAGGTAGAAACGCGCTGGGCATTCTCCAACATACTCTAGGAGTGTACTGTTTTATTTCTTGACATCTCGACATGGCTTCTGGACAAAGACGTGACCTGAGCGGGTACAATTATGGCGCAATATCGTCGCTCGTATTAACAGCTGGTAAGTAAATTAAGTTTGCAGCCCACTTGTGGCTCATTGCTCCACCAGACCGCTCCGCGCTTCCGCGCCGGGACCGCGAGCCCGATGGCGCACCCGAATCACTCGTCGGGAGGATCGACCCCAAGCAGATGGGGTCGCGTGTCCAACGAGAGGCACCAAAAGATCTAGAAAAGAAGAAGAAAAAGGCGGCCGCGCAGGATGGTGCGGAAAAAGCTGCAAAACGCAAAGGTGGCGTGACCTCCGGGTTTGGATATACGGACATTATCGAGGCCACCCAGGATGTCGAAGGCTTGACGTATAGGCCTCGGACGACGGAAACTCGAGAAGTCTACGAGATGATACTTGCTATTGTTCACCACGCGCTTGGTGACCAAGCCCAGGATATTGTTCGAAGCGCCGCCGATACTGTGCTCGAGACGCTCAAGACGGATACGATGAAAGACTTTGACAAGAAGAAGCTCATCGAAAGCGTCATTGGAACCATCCCGAACGAGACTTTTGCTCAGCTCGTTAGCTTGTCGAAGAAGATCACCGATTACTCTGCGGACGACGAAACTATGGCCGATCCGGATATGGAACGAAAAGACGCGGAAATTGACGACGAGGTCGGTGTTGCCGTCGTTTTCGAAGAAGAGGAAGAGGAGGACGAGGATGAGGATGGGGGGTATGAAATCAGGGACGAGTCGGATGATGAGGATGCGGCTGAAGATGCCGAGGCGGGTGGTGCTGGTGAAGTGCCTGCTGGTGAAGACGAAGCGATGGTACTTGGGGGTACCAAACGAGCGGGAGCTTCTGCGACGTCTGGCGACAAAGTTTCTCCACACGACATCGACGGGTTCTGGCTACAACGCTTGCTCTCGGCTACGTACACCGATGCTGTTGCCGCCACCGACAAGACTACCGCTGCGCTGCAGATCATGTCCGCCGATTCTAGCCTTCGAGACTGCGAAAACGAGCTGATGGAGCTATTTGATTATCGAAACGACATGTTCAACATCGTCAACTTATTGACGAAAAACCGCGACGTGATTGTCTGGTGTACGAAGCTCGCTCGTAGTGACGACAACGAGAGGGCCAATGTCGAGGTTGCGATGCGCGAGAAGAACGTCGGGTGGATCCTCAAGGCGCTCGCTGGCGGCAGGACGACTCGAAGTGCGGGAGACGCCATGGATGTTGATCCCAAACTTTCAGAGAACGTGCCTACAACCGCCACGCTCGCTCCTGGCTCGACCACGCAGCCCCGAAAGACTGTTGATCTCGAAGGAATGGCGTTCAGTCAAGGCGGTCATCTCAACTCGAACAAAAAGGTCAAACTTCCGGAGGGGTCGTTCAAGCGGAGCAAGAAGGGATACGAGGAGATTCACATTCCCGAGCCCAAGCCGCGTCCTGCCATCCCCGGCGAGCTGGTTGAGATCTCGAGTTTACCTGCGTGGGCGCACGATGCATTCCCGGGTATGCCCACCCTCAATCGTATTCAAAGCAAGCTCTATCCAGTTGCTTTCGGACAGGATGACCCTATCCTATTGTGCGCCCCGACGGGTGCTGGAAAGGTGCGTTTCGGACTAATGATCTAGTAATTGTCAAAATAACCGTGATGTACAGACAAATGTAGCGATGCTCACCATTCTTAACGAGCTGCTCAAGGCACGGGACGAGGAGACGGGCGCCTTTGACCTGGATTCATTCAAGATTGTCTATATTGCTCCGATGAAGGCTCTCGTACAGGAGATGGTTGGCAGTTTCTCCAAGCGCCTCCAACCTTACGGCGTCAAGGTCGGCGAACTCACTGGTGACTCGCAATTGACCAAGCAACAAATCTCCGAGACTCAAATTATCGTCACTACACCCGAAAAGTGGGATGTCATTACCCGCAAATCGACCGATACCAGCTACACGAATCTCGTCCGTCTCATCATTATCGACGAAATCCACCTACTTCACGACGACCGCGGCCCCGTTCTGGAGAGTATCATCGCGCGTACGATTCGCCGCATGGAACAGAACGGCGAGTATGTGCGCCTCGTAGGCTTGTCAGCGACGCTGCCTAACTACAAAGACGTCGCCAAGTTCTTGCGTGTCGATGAGGGGAAGGGCTTGTTCTACTTTGACGCGTCGTACCGACCTTGCGGTTTGCGGCAAGAGTTTATTGGCGTCACGGAGAAGAAGGCGATCAAACGCTATCAGGTCATGAACGAAGTCTGCTACGAAAAGGTTCTCGACCACGCGGGCAAGAACCAGATTCTCGTCTTTGTGCATTCGCGCAAGGAGACTGCCAAAACTGCCAAGTTTATCCGCGACATGGCCCTGGAAAAGGAGACGATCACTCAGTTTGTCAAGCCCGAGTCTGCAAGTCGCGAAATTTTACAGACCGAGGTGGAGAGCGTCAAGGACCGGAATCTCATCGATCTGCTGCCGTTTGGATTTGGTATCCACCATGCTGGCATGACGCGCGAGGATCGCACGCTCGTCGAGGACTTGTTCAACGATGGCCATCTTCAGGTACTCGTGTGCACTGCGACGCTTGCGTGGGGTGTCAACCTTCCCGCGCACACCGTGATCATCAAGGGCACCCAAGTCTACAACCCCGAAAAAGGTCGCTGGACAGAGCTCTCGTCGCAGGACATGTTGCAAATGCTCGGCCGTGCCGGACGCCCGCAATTCGATACGTTTGGCGAGGGCATTATCATCACGAATCACAGCGAACTCCAGTATTACCTGAGTCTGCTCAACGAGCAACTTCCTATCGAGTCTCAATTTGTGGCAAAGCTGGCCGACAACCTAAACGCCGAGATCGTGCTTGGCAATGTACGAAATCGCGACGAGGCAGTACAATGGCTCGGGTATACGTATCTGTGAGTAACATGCTGATTTCCCACTGCTGAAATTGACATTCCAGCAGGTACGTGCGAATGCTCCAGAGTCCAGTCCTGTATGGCATCGGCGTGGATTACTCAGAGGACGACCCACACCTGATCCAGAAGCGCGCCGATATTGTGCATACGGCGGCGGTAATGCTCGAAAAGTGTAACCTGCTGAAATATGACCGCAAGACTGGCGCCTTTGTGACTACCGAGCTCGGGCGCATCGCCTCGCACTATTATGTGACGTACAACTCGATGTCGGTGTACAACCAGCACCTCAAGCCGAACATGTCGACGATTGAATTGTTCCGGGTGTTTGCGCTCTCCAACGAGTTCAAGTTGATTCCGGTGAGCGCTTTGTCATTTTAGCAGCATCAGCGCGGTTAAACAAATTATCAGGTTCGGCAAGAGGAGAAGCTAGAGCTGGCCAAGCTCCTAGAACGCGTTCCCATCCCGGTCAAGGAAGGCGTGGACGAACCGCCTGCAAAGATCAACGTGCTCCTGCAGGCGTATATATCTCAGATGAAGCTTGATGGATTCGCGCTTGTGGCGGATATGGTATACGTCACCCAATCAGCGGGAAGGTGCGTTGTGCAGTGGAAATGCCATGTGATAAGCGTTGATATGATCGATTTTTGAATACAGGATCCTGCGCGCGATGTTTGAGATATGTATGAAACGAGGCTGGGCGATTCCCGCAAGGGCCGCGCTGGATATGTGCAAAATGGTTGAGCGCCGCATGTGAGTTAACCACATGGGGCATGCCGGGCTCGGCTAATGGGGATTACAGGTGGTCGTCCATGACCCCGCTGCGGCAGTTTGACAAGGTGCCCGCGGACGTCATTCGCAAGGCCGAAGGCAAACAATTCGTAAGTAGCCTGATCAGTGATGGCACGCATGGGGTTGATGCACGTTTAATGAACAGCCGTGGTATCGCTATTTTGATCTGGTGAGTTCCCTTGGTCGCGATTTGGGTCCGAACTTAGTTTGACGTGGCAGACGCCGCCCGAGATCGGGGAACTGATTGGTATCCAAGCCGCCGGCAAACTGGTGCACCGGCTGGTGCATAGCTTCCCCAAGCTCGAGTACGTGTTTCGGATCTGTGTTGTTCGCCCGACTGAGCGTTCCTTAGTCTCCAGGCCCACGTCCAGCCCATAACGCGTTCCCTTCTCCGCATCGATCTCACCATCACGCCAGATTTCCAGTGGGATCAACGTGCGCACGGCACATCCCAGGCCTTCTGGATCATCGTCGAAGATGTCGACGGCGAAATTATTCTGTTCCACGACCAGTTTGTGCTCCGGCAACGGTATGCGCAGGCCGAGCACACGGTGACGCTGACGATCCCCATGTTTGAACCCGTGCCCCCCAATTATTACGTGTCGCTGGTGTCCGACCGGTGGTTGCACTCGGAGACGCGCCTGCCGATTTCGTTCAAGCACCTGCTTCTACCCGAAAAGTTCCCGGCACCGACGCCCCTGCTTGATCTACAGCCGCTACCGGTTGTTGCCCTCCGGAACAAGGAATTCGAGGCGGTATATGCGCCCAAGCTCGAAACGTTTAACAAGATCCAGACGCAGGTGTTCCAGGCACTGTACAATTCAGACGAACACGTGCTCATTGGCGCGCCTACGGGCAGTGGCAAGACGATCTGCGCCGAGTTTGCGTTGCTCCGGCTATGGCAGCAGCCCGATGCGGGTCGCGCGGTGTGCATCGAGCCGTACCCCGACATGGTCGAGCAGCGCGTCGCCGAGTGGCGGGCCAAGTTTGGTGGACTGCAAGGCGGCAAGGACATTGTGAGCCTGACGGGCGAGACGAGTGCGGACTTGCGCCTGCTGGAAATGGGTGATGTCATCGTGTGCACCCCAAGCCAGGTGCGTCATTTTAATATTGAACAATAGCGCGGCGGCTAACGGGCTTCTAGTGGGACGTGCTCTCGCGTCGGTGGCGCCAGCGAAAAAACGTGCAGACGATCGGCCTATTGATCTGCGACGAGGTACATCTGCTTGGCGCCGAGGTCGGGCCGACGTATGAAGTGGTCATTTCACGCACGCGGTACGTGTCGCGCGAGACGGGGCACAATGTGCGCATCGTGGCGTGCGGCGTGTCGCTCGCAAGCGCCAAAGACTTGGGCGAGTGGATGGGCGCCAGCGCGCACAACGTGTTCAACTTTTCACCAGCGTGAGTGGTTCCGAGGGACATGTGCGGGCGAAGCTGATGGGCGTGTTGCAGGACGCGGCCGCTGCCGCTCGAGGTGCACCTGCAGTCGTTTACGATCCCGCATTTCCCGTCGCTGATGATCGCGATGGCCAAGCCGGCGTACGTGGCGATCAAAGAGTATGCGCCGACCAAGCCGGTGATTGCGTTTGTTCCGTCGCGGCGGCAGTGCCGGCTGAGTGCGGACGATATCCTCGCGTACTGCGCGGCAGACAAGGACGAGAACCGCTTCCTGAACATTGAGCTCGAGGACCTGCAGCCGCACTTGGATCGCGTGTCCGAGCCAGGGCTGGTCGAGACCTTGAAGCACGGTGTGGGGTACTACCACGAGGCGCTGAGCAGGCAGGACAAGCGCATCGTGGAGCGGCTATTCGAAGCCGGGGCGATCCAGCTTTTGATTGCGTCAAGGGTGAGTGCATGGCTGGGGTGTGGGCCGCAGTGCTGACGAGCGTGGGGGAACAGGAGACGGCGTGGAGCTTGCCAGTGACATCGTACATGGTCGTAATCATGGGGGTGCAGCATTACGAAGGCCGGGAGCATCGTTATGTCGACTATCCGATCCCAGACGTGCTGCAAATGATGGGGCGGGCATGTCGGCCAGGCGTGGATGCGAGTAGCCGGTGCATGCTCATGTGCCAACAGACGCGCAAAGAGTTTTACAAAAAGTTTTTGAACGAGGGTCTTCCGATCGAATCGCACCTGACGACCAACCTGCTCCATGACTGGTTCCTGGCCGAGATTGCGGTCAAGACGATTGAAAACAAGCAAGACGCGACGGTATGTTGTACGAAAAGGCGCGAGGTCGAGCTGACGGGTTTGTAGGATATCTTGACGTGGACATACTTTTACCGCCGGATGATGCAAAACCCCAACTATTACAACCTCAACAACCTCGGGCATGAACACTTGTCGGATTATCTGTCGGAGCTGGTGGAAAACACGCTGAGTGAGCTGGCCAATTCAAACTGTATTGCGATCGGTAAGTTGTTGCGGAGTTTTGTGATTAGCCACTAACGGCAGTGCAGAGGATGAAATGGACGTGAGCCCACTGAATTTGGGGATGATCGCTGCTTACTATAACATCTCATGTGAGTGGTGCAGGTGGGGTGTATGCATGTATGCTGACGGCTTGCAGACGTGACGGTGCACGTGTACGAAATGTCGCTCAAGGAGACGACCAAGCTCAAGGGCCTGCTCGAGATTGTGTCGTCGTCGGCCGAGTTTGAGAGCATCCCGATTCGGCGACACGAGGATGGGGTGTTGCGCCGTATCTATGAGCGGGTGCCGGTCAAGATCGAGTCGGCGGATTACGAGGCGCCGTATTTCAAGACGTTCCTGTTGCTGCAAGCGCACTTTTCGCGGTTGAGTTTGCCGGCTGATCTGGCGGCGGACCAGGCGCTGGTGCTGGGCAAGGTAATGAACCTGTTGTCGGCGTGCGTGGACGTGCTGAGCTCGGGCGGGCGGATGAACGCGACCAATGCGATGGACCTGTCGCAAATGTGTGTGCAAGCCATGTGGGAGAGCGATTCGCCGCTCAAGCAGATTCCACACTTTGATGTCGAGGTGGGTTGCTGTCGTCGACGAATAACACGGGCTGACTGGTTTGCAGACGATCAAGCGGTGCAAGGCGGCGGGAGTCGAGGCGGTCTACGACGTCATGGAGATGGAGGATGACCAGCGCAACGAGGTGCTCCAGATGGACGCAAAACAAATGTGAGTCGATTAGCATACAGACGGACAGTGCTGACCAAGAGATAGGCGCGATGTGGCTGCGTTTGTGAATGCATACCCCTCGCTCGAGGTATCGCACGAGCTGGTCGAGGGCGAGTACACGGCGGGGGCACCGATCACGCTCAACGTGACACTCTCGCGGGACGCGGACGAAGACGACAGCGAGGACCAGACGGTGGTGGCGCCGTTTTTCCCGGGAAAGAAGATGGCGCAGTGGTGGCTGGTAGTGGGCGAGCCACGGACAAAGCAGCTGCTGACAATCAAGCGGGTGACGGTGGCCAAGACGCTGCGGGTCAAGCTCGAGTTTGCGCTGCCGGCGGGAGAGCACACGCCGCAGCTGCTGGTGATCTGCGACTCGTACATGGGAGCGGACCACGACGTGCGGCTGGCGACGGTGCGGGTGGGGGCGGCGGCCGAGAGCGACGAGGAGAGCGACATGGACGAGGAGTAAACAGAGACAATGTAGACCCTGTGTACCTAGACCAGCAGTGTGGATGCGGCGCTAGGGCCAGCTCTAATTCGATCAGTGAACATCATCAGCCGGCTGCCTCACGAAAGGCTAGCGCAGGGAACTTCCGAGCCAGAGGGCATAAGAGCCGCGCCCCACTCGCCATCGCCAACGCCCATGGCTGCCGCGTCTGACCACAGTTCCGAGATGGACGACGAGATGCGCGACCGCATCGCCGACCGCCTGCCCGACCGCGAGTACGACGACCCCCAGCGCCCGCGCGCACACTCGGTCCTCCCCCCGCCTGCCCGCCGCCAGTCGTACGACCCGCGCCCCGACCCCAGAGCGTCGGCCCCGCGCCGCCAGTCGACGAGTGTCGTCCCGGGCGGCCAAGGCTGGGCCTCGCCCCCGCCCGCCGCCCCGCAGCCGTACTACACCCAGGACGCGTTTGGGGCCCACGCCTACATCGAGCCGCGCACACAGCCGCAGATGCCGCCCCCGCCGCCCCCCGGTGCCCCCTGGGGCTACCCGCTCCCGCCGCCCCCGCCGGACCCGCGCGCGCGCTCGCCGGGCCCGTACGACCCGCGCGGGCAGTAGCGCCCGCCCCAGCCGTACGCGTACCCAGCAACGGGCTACCCGCCAGGCCCGCCGTACGCGCCCGGGCCCAGCGGCGCGACGGTCGACCCGAACATCTTCAAGCCCGACCCGTACGCGCGCCACCCGGGCATGCCCGCATCGCCCGGGCCAGATCCCACCCGGCCAGACGTGCAGATCACGTACACAGACGACTCGGCGACCAAGCTCACGCAGTACCTGCGCCGTCGCTGCTTCAACTGTCGCGTCACCGAGGTGCGTCCCTTTGTCTGCTATGCGACACGCTCTGACTCGTCCGCAGCCGCCCGGATGGCGCAAGTCGACCCTCAACCCTGGAAAGATTGTGCGTTGCGGCCGTGGCGCGTTGGATCGCGGACTAACGATTTTGCAGGTCTGCAACAAGTGTGGCTTGTACGAGCGCAGCCATGCCCGCCCCCGCCCTCTGCATATGGACAACCCAAAGGGCCCTGCCCAGTAGCCAAAACATTGTATTCTGTATCCGCTGGCCGTTGTACTCGTGGCTTAATTTTTTGTTCCTGTTTCACTATTTCTATTGCTTCACTGTATAGAACTTTTTTTTGCTATCGGCCAAACATCTCGTAACCGGCAAGCATCGCGCGCGTAATCTGCCGCTTGACACTGCGCGCCGCCGCCTCTAGGTGTGCGCGGCGTACCTGCCCAGGGGTCAGCCTCTGCTGCCGATCAAAGCCAATCACGCACGTAGCCTGCGTCCATGTCCTCGCGCATTGTTCTCAGCGCCGCATCTTGGCACACGGCCGCGATCTCTGCCCCCGAGCAGCCGTCCGTCTGGTCGGATCGTGAGCACAAACCACACCACCGGGGCCGCCACCAAATCGACTCACCAGGTCTGCGAGCACATCCAAGTCGAGCGCAGGGTCGACCGCCATGGCCCGTGTGCGCACGCGCAAGATGTCGAGGCGAGCGACCTTGTCCGGCGGGCCGACATAGAGCAGAGCGTCGAGCCTGCCGGGGCGCATGAGTGCGCTGTCCTGCGAACAGATGATCGAGGACATCAGTGGCGGTTTGATGCTGATGATGAAGTGGGGGCGGGGGCATTTTCTGGCTCGCCGTCGTGCGATCGTTGATGATCGACATCAGCTCGATGCACAACAATAGACCCCGCCGCCCAGCGCCGATCTCCCCAAATCCGGAAATTTCCACTCACGAGCACGTCGGGCCGGTTCGTCGCGGCCACCACTGTCACGCCCACCAGCGCTTGGATCCCGTCCATTTCGTTGAGGAGGCTGGTCAGCACCCCTTCGTGCGCTCGTCCATCGCTCGAGTCTCGTGCCGTTGCCAGTGCGTCGATTTCGTCCTGCCAAGTCAGCAACGTCGACGCTTGGAGGCTCGACTTACGAAAAAGATGATGCTTGGTGCTGCCCCGCGTGCCTTTTTGAAGATTTCACGCACCGCACGTTCAGATTCGCCGACATACTTGTTCAGCAACTGCTCCCAAATTAATTTCTGCCGTCTCGTACCCACCCGCACTCACCTCTGGTCCCTTGACAGCCACAAAGTTGACACCGCTCTCGGTCGCAAGTGCCCGCGCAATCATCGTCTTGCTGCACCCCGGCGGGCCATACATCAGCACACCCGCAGGCGGCTTGACTCCCAAGCGCGCAAACGCCTCGGGGTGCTTCAACGGCCACTCGACGCACTCGCGCAGACGCGCCTGCACCTCTGCCTGCCCCCCAACATCCGCCCAGCGTGTCGCAGGCGTGTCCAACGCGACCTCGCGCAGACCAGACGGACGCACGCTGAGCAGCGCATGTTCGAGGTCCGATGCCGTCACGGGTACCGTAGCACAGGCTGCGACACTCTGCTTGATCGCGCGCGTGCCAGCGTCGCGGACGACTGCACCCAAATCGGCACCCACGTACCCGTGTGTCTGGGACGCGAGGTTTTCGAGTTCGTGGGCGCTTACTTCGTGGGGCGTACCACGCAGCAGCACTTGGAGAATGGCCAATCGGGCGCTCGCATCCGGGATTCCTACAAGTCACATTCACGCCATCCCACGGTCAGGCGGGGGCCGGTGTGAAGAGAGCGCCGGAACAGGCAAAGCGTCGCATAGGATAAACGCGCAGGTTAGCCTTGTGGTGCCATCACCGCCATAATAAACCGAGCCCAACCCACCGATCTCTATCTCACGGTCGAACCGACCGGGGCGGCGCAGCGCAGGGTCGATCGCGTTTGGCCGATTCGTCGTCGCCACCACAACCATCCGCTGATCCTCGCCAGCCGAGTCGATTCCGTCCATCTCGGTCAGGAGTGTGGCGACCACGCGTGCCTCGACACCGCCCCCGCCTCCGCCATCTTCGCGACGCGGACACATGGCGTCGACTTCGTCCAAGACGACGATACATGGACTGCGCGCACGCGCATCGGCGAAAACGGCGCGAAGCCGGGATTCAGTCTCGCCGTGGTATGCGCTCGCGAGCTCGGCCCCGCTCACGGCAATGAGCGAAGCACGCGTTTCCTGGGCGATGGCGCGTGCCAGATGGGTTTTGCCTGTGCCTGGGGGTCCGTAGAGAAGGATGCCTTTTGGGGGCTTTAGTCCTGCAATGTCGATGAGAAGACGAATGAATGGGCTGTCTGTGGAGCGCACCGAATTGGTGAAAGAGTTGGGGATTCGTGAGCGGGATCTCGATAAGGTCTCGGACGGCGGCAATCTGCTTGGCGAGCCCTCCAACGGTCGAGTATGGGCTCCCGACGGTGGGCAGAGGCTGGAACGAGGTTAGATTCGGATGAGACTGTGAGTTGTGCGCACCTTGAGCTTGGTTTCTGCGATTTCAACTTGGGTGTCCCAGTCTAATTCTGCTGCGTTTCGAAAGATGTGATTCCAATTGGGACCGTTGCCGAGCGAGAGGCTGGCCAAGTCGATCTCGAGCGCGCTTCCATCCGACTCGATCCCGTCGACGCGAAACAACCTCGGCTTCCCTTCAAACGGAACCTCGAAGGCCTGGCCATTGACCACATACTTCAAATCGACTGCAAAAACACGTTAAACGCATACGAGCAACGAGGCAGACGATACCTACGGACTCAGTATCTCTCTCGCCAACAACTTGAGCCACTCTGCGCGTTGCCCAGACGGAGCTCGAGGATGCTGCTCTTTAATGACTATGCGCGTAGCACGGCAGAGGTTTGCTCGAGGGGGGTTCCAGAGCTGGACCTTGGATGGCGGCTCAAGGCCGAGGGCTTTAAATGAATTGTACGACAGGCTGGTTTCTTCGATATATTTAGTTAGAATACGTATGAACTGCGGCGGCCAATATACTCACCTGATTGCCCAACCTCGTTCGACGGCCACACGACACATAGCGAGACCTGCGTTTAGGTAAGAGCCGGGAGTTTGGCGGGTGAGGGACCCACTGGTTCAGTCGCTCCGTCGGGGGTTATACAAATCATATCCCCTGTGCTCAGACCCATGTCTGTAATCTTGGACTTTTGTAGTAGACATCGTTTTATAGCCAGAGGGTCATCGTCGTGCAAAGACCGGACAATGGGTGTATATGCAGTCATCGCAGAAACCAAGTAAAAAGCAGCAAGCGCTTGGGCCAAACTCTTGCCTACATGACATAAGCTGTACTCTTTCCATGCGACTCTGGCCGCTGTTTGTTGTATTCACGTCGTACGTGGCGCGCGCCCAAGATAGGGAGACGTTTTCCGAACGACTTGTAGTCGAGCCGTTTCGAGATGGAAAGCTGCTTGCTCAATTCGAGTTTACAACACTGTTGGATGACGTGCCGAGGCACCCGGACGCGTTGGACGTAGAAGATGCGCGTGAGTTTTTTGTGGCTATTCTTTTCGAGTACTGACGATACGAGATTTAGCACAACATTATACGGTGGTCCCGCTTGCGCTTGGCCAGGTCCTGAGAGAGTACTCGGTCACAGAGTTGCATTTGTCTCTCAACGCAGGAAAGTGGAACTACAAGTCTTGGGGTGCGCCTCTTGTGCCAAACGTGGCGTCGGGAGCAGAGCTTTGGGCGTGGATGGGAAATGCGCAAAACGACACGGATGAGATGTGAGTAGTGTGTCGCTGGCATCGTTTTCGTACTTATTATAGCTCAGAATCGACAACCGATGGCATACTTTGACGAACGCCCTTGCTGGGTTGTTTTGCGCCTCTCTTGGTTCGATGGACGAGCGACGTACTACTGTGCCAAAGATTGCGTTTCGTCCAGAAGGCGACCTGCCTGGTGCGCCGTGTTGTTATGAATTAGATCCCGTTCTCACATTGTTCCCGCAGATTACTCCCATAGCCTACGTTACTCTTCCCTTCCCTCTGAATCCGTCTGCACCGAAAACCTCACGCCCTTTGTCAAGCTCCTGCCATGCAAGGCCCATGTTGGCATAGCTTCCCTCTTGAACCCGCACAAGTTGTTTGATGCCGACTGGCACGGCATGAGCATTACGGTGCGATGGTTGGAAAATGCAGGAGTCGAGATACGGCTAGGTTTTGGGGCAGTGATGGACCCCGTAAGGCTGAGTGGAGACAGCATGCGTAGAGGTGAGCACTTGTTTATAGCAAGTAATTCCCGTCTTATGTTTCGGCGCATTTTAGACTGGTCTTTCCGCTCGCTGTTCGACAAGCCACTACATAGGTCGTGCCTAGTTGCTTCAAAGAGCGAGGTGCTCGTTGGAATGGGACCTACGAGCGACGCCTCGGTGCTTTTGCCATATGGACACAAATTTCATAAAGTCAGCGACACTCGAAGTCTGGCGGTGTATGATGTGTCCCACAGTAAGTGGTGTCTTTGCCTACTTTGCTTTGATATTGACTTCCATTAGACGCTGAACAGTTTGATCTTGCGCAACAATGGGTGGACGAGCAGTCTTTTACCTATGGTATGCTGTCAACTTTACCGCATTCCCCAAATCTCACCAATTTCTAGCACCTACTCCCGACGAGCTACCCATCTCGGTACGGCGAGTTCTTACCGGGGCCGAACAAACGCACGGCGGGCTATTTTTGAGCATCACCAACCGAGGCGACACGACTCACACAACTGCATGGCTCGAGACGATGCCTTGGTTCATCCAGTTTTTCCTCCACACTTTGGAACTCCGAGTAGACGGGCAAAAACGAGGCAAGCCCTGATTGTTTACCCCGAGTCGCCTTGCATTGACGTTTACTCCGACTGCAGATGACCTGCTTCAGCACTTGTCGTTCATGCCACCCCGAGATGACCTCCGCCACTCATCCATGCTCGAGGCAGTTCTCTCCGTCCCGCCTCATACTACCCTAGACGTATCCGTCTCCTTTCGCAAGGCCTTTATCCTCTACACCGAGCATCCGCCAGACGCGCATCGTGGGTGGGACCTCCCAGCTGCTGTTCTCACACCGATCTGTGCAAATGCGTCGAATACCTCGGGCTCGTGCGGCGCACGAATGTACACCTCGACGCTGCTGGTAGATTTGGCGACGCCCGACTTTAGTATGCCGTACAATGTGATCATCATGTCGAGCACTGTGGTTGCACTGTTCTTTGGTAGTATCTTCAATTTGTTGACTCGAAAGTTTGTGGTGGTGCGGGTGGGCAAAACGTAGCAGTAGCCGGTTGAATACTATAGCTCTCTTGATAATGCGAACACGATACCTTTTATTCCACACGTGATTACAGTTCGGCCGAATGTCAACCCCGATCAGTTGTTCTTGACCTTTACCTTTGATCTGCTTTATTATTATGCCAAAGGATATCAGGGTAGCGTATCTTGGACCGGAGGGGACATACACTCATCAGGTACATACTCGGTTACTGCTCTGACCCAGTGGACTGAGAAGCAAAAGGCTGCGACCGCAAAATTCAAAGATCAAGCTAGATACGTTCCGTACGACACGATCGCCAGCACGCTCGCGGCTGTATGCCGAGACAAAGTAGAATACGCGTGCATCCCATTAGAGAACAGCTTGCACGGGAGCGTAATCGAGACGTTGGAGCTATTTCGGGTGGACAGGGATGTCAGCATTACGGGCGAATGCACCATAGGGATCGAGCACTGCTTAGTAGCGCGTCGAGGTGTCGAAATGGGGGATATTAAAAAAGTTTTAAGTCATGAGCAAGTAAGTCGGCTGCGAGTTGTACAGGCAAACCTTGTAATCGCTATCCAGGCTCTCGGGCAATGTCACGGATTTCTATCAACTCATCTCCCCTCTGCCGTACAAATCCAAACACCCTCGACTGCCTCTGCTGCCAAACAACTCTTAGAACTAGACGATTCGGCCGCGCGTCATTCAGCTGCAATATGCTCCCGAGTATGCGCCGATTTGCATAATGAGCTCCAGGTACTGCGGGATAGCATACAGGATGATGAAAGTAGGTCGCTTTACACGGGGTTATTGGAACTCGACTAATCTACGCTGTCAAGTCAATTTCACGAGGTTTATCATCTTGTCAAAGATTTCAATTCCTTTGGAGTTGCAGCCGGATGTATTGCAGCGAGCGATACTACGATGCGTCCTCCCATCTCAACTCACCTCCAACCCTTACCCCACGTTAAGCTCGGTCGTAAAATCGCTCCCAGACGACATAGAGTTAGCAAGGGTAGATAGGCGGCCGTCGTTGTCTAAAGAGCCCTTTCACGATTGCACCTTTCTAGAGCTTGTATGCCAGAAGCCCTTGTTACCACAGACCGACGATGGCGGCCAGGTTTGGAGGGATAGGGTTATCAGTGCCGTAAGAACTATGAACGATGCACTTCCAAGTTCAAATACTCCATGTTATTATATCCTAGGTGCTTGGTAAACAGTATACCCCTTCCGACCCAGTTTTAGACTCGAGCGTGATGGCAAGAATATAAAGTTGCGCATGTTAAAGCGCGTCCCATGAACCAACATAATCGTACGGTAGTTTACGTTCCAACTCTGAACTGCGCGTCCGAATATATGTCTAAAGCGCGGGAAAACGCATCTGCTTCTACTGGGGTGTAGGAGCTTCCAAACGGCGAGAAGGAGCGAACTTGAGAGTAGCTTTGGTACGGGGGTTTAGTTTCTGCATTTGATTTGAGAATTGTTCTACTTACTGCATTTCAGTCAAGCGAATTTGCCAAGGCGGGAAGGCGTGCAGCTCGAGTGGTCTTTTAAACAGGCCTGGAGCCATCGAATGGACAAGTAGCATATCTGGTGACTGTAG
Organism: Ceratobasidium sp. UAMH 11750; assembly: GCA_019677335.1. NCBI lineage: Eukaryota > Fungi > Basidiomycota > Agaricomycetes > Cantharellales > Ceratobasidiaceae > Ceratobasidium > Ceratobasidium sp. UAMH 11750. The sequence continues at coordinate 34,772 of WSLM01000009.1, read as the reverse complement.
CTTGGCTACAATATGAATAAGTACGAGAATACTGAGGAATTATCTTTGGAAACTCGCCTTCCAATACCGCGTCTAGAGTGTTGATGTCGAGTTGAAATAGTGAAGCAGACTCGAGCGGGTTCTTTTGGTCTCGTTGGAACACGGCAATCTGACGTGCACATAATGCGACTTCAGTACGCCCATCCTTGTCTGATATAATGTTGACATGCAGGGCTTGAGCCTCTGCCGAGGAGGGTGGGACAGTGAACTGGGTCGTGCCGTGGGCAATAGAATCTTCTGGGTCGGATTCAGCCTCGGTAGCTTCGGTAGACATGTCGGATGGTGGAGGAGTAAGAGGGAAGCCAACAAATTTAGCCGGTTTGACAGAGTTGGCGTGTTTTGCAGATTGTTGTGTTGGTATAAGCTTTCGCCTGAGATAGCTAGCGTTAGACTCGAGCACCCCTAGGAACGAATTAGCCACTACATTCCAGTGCCACGGTACCCCAAGAACCTGCCTTCGCGATCATACACCGTCAATTTCTTCACGTTAGCGTCCTGACACCATCCCGCGACTCGGAGCACAGATTCAAGCATGGCCTTGACATCCTCGACGCCTAGTTGTCCGTGCCTTTTTTGAGCGTTTCCGTGCGCTAGTACCAGTGCTATATGCTGTGGTATTTTCTCGCGCTGCGCATGCATCGGCCGCGGCTGCTGTCGCGGATTAAGACGGTTTATGAGAGCTTGGAAAGCGCGAACGAAAGCATAACAACAATGCAGTATTGAAAGCAGTAGAAACCCCAAGAATCTCATTTCTCAGAATAGAGCGATTAGGTCGGGAACAAGGGATGATGAACTTGCGCAGCAGTTCGACAAGAGTGCCGAGAACATGACGGGCTGTACGTGTCTGTTCCTTGTTTGCCGGAAATCAAATTACGCAGTCCCAGGGTCTCATATGAGCTCCACTTAGCGCGCAGTGTGTCTCCTACTACCTACTACCACCATCTCAGCACAGAGCCACCATGGCTCCGTCACTCTCGCAGGCGCAACAACTATTAGCCAAAGCCGACAAGAAGGCAGCAGGCTCTGGAGGATGGTTCTCTAGTAGCAACTCTAAGTTTGAAGAGGCGGGAGACCTGTACCAGCAGGCCGCCAACTCGTTCAAGATCGATAAACTGTGGAAGGAGGCGGGTGATGCGTTTATGAAGGAGGCTAGCTGCCGCGAACAAGCCGGAGAGAAGGATGATGCCGCCAACGCTTACTGGAATGCTGCAAAGGCTTACAAGCGAGGGTTCCCAGACTGTACGTCATTGCCACCAACTCTGCGACCAAGACTAACTCCGTGGTCAGTGGCTGCCAATGCCCTAACGTCGACGATAACTCTTTTGACCAAGGCTGGTCGTTTCCGCCAAGCTGCCGACCGAGAGAAAGAGATTGGCCAGATCTATCTTCAGGATGCCCAGGACTTGTCCAAGGCCTGCGAATCGTTTGAGCGTGCTGGAGAGTGGTACGCCCAGGAGGATGCGATGGCGTGAGTAGATAGTTTGTATTTTCCGTTCTTATTGATTAACGACTATATAGTACTGCCAACGCGTGCTTCAAAGACGCAGCAGATCTCCACGCAGAGCTTGAGCACTATGCCCACGCTATTGCTCGATACGAACAGGTGGCCGATCACTCTTTGACTAGTGCTCTCACCAAGTACAGCGTCAAGGAGTACTGGCTGCGGGCTGGTCTGTGCGCTTTGGCTATGCAAGTACGTGGACTTGATCCCTACATGGGTTGTACATCCCCTCTAACGTGGCTGGTAGGACACTGTCACTGCCCGGCGCAACATGGCCAAATACGGACAGCAGGATGTTACTTTCCCTTCGACGCGGGAGGCCAAGTTTGTCAACGCGCTCACTGAGGCTATCGAGGCTGGCGACAAGGAGGCATACACGCAGGCCGTTTTCGAATACGACCAGGCACGATTTAATCCATTCAGCAAAAGAATATCATTGCTCACCCTTACTTTAGGTCACCAAACTTGACAACTGGAAGACTTCGATACTACTCCGCATCAAGAAGGGCATTGTTGACGAGATGGGCCTTACATAGACGACTCTACGTAATATTGTATCTGTTTTCACACCAAATGTATGAATAATTTACTAGGCGATTGCCAGCGTTTAGCTGAGCCTGAGAGCTGAGGTCACAATTTGAAATTCCGTTGTTGCCTCGTGCTTGTCATCCTCCGACCACGCGAGACGGGGTCAACTTTACAATTTACAGCTCTGCGCTTGCTTGCGCTGGTCCGCCTTGTCTGTTTCCTTGTGCTGTGATTGTCGCTGTCTGTAGAAAATACAAATAAACTCGGTAAGTATACGACGAGCGAGATGGCTGCGGGTTCTCATCAAAGCCGTGGCATATTTGCATCCAGGTCGAAGTGGTTTTGTGAGTACCATACTATACAGTCATTACTACATGTAGCCCAGCTAATTTACGACTATCCGTCTCTCCACGATATAGGGCACCCATCCTTCCAAGGTGAACACGTCGTGTGCGGTGGAAAGTTGAGGCATCATGGCCGCGCCTTGGATACTACTTAGCGCAATTACAAACACGGCAAGGTCTGTTTACGCATCACTTGTTCGCGCTATGACGGCACTGACGTGTAACACAGGCTGTCAACCGTTTTACAGATATTGCTATTCCTTCCTTTAACTCTTTCAACACTCTCTACTCCGGCGTTCCTAATATGTTCTCTGGGCCTTACACTGCATGCGCTCATACACGGGACCATGCACCTCTTGCTGCCTTGGCTTTCCCCGATGTTGTCCTTTATGCAGCTGCCAATGCACCCCGTTGTGTTGCTTACCACATTCAAGTGCGTCTACATCTTATATTAATTCAATCATTAACTCACCCTCAAATAGCCTATTTTCTACCCCTCACAAGGGTCTACTCGCTGCGTCTGCTTGGTGGGGTAAATGCCTTCGGTGGTCTTCGCCCTTGTTCGTTGGGATGGAGGGAATGGCGAGCCTGTTGGTCATTCAGTTTACTGGGAGAAAGGCCATGAATTTCGCAGAGCAAGAAGAGAGCATGCAATTTGGGCTACTAGTTGGAGCAGCAGCGGCGTATGTTGCTTCTGCGTGGTGGCTAGTGGTGGTAAGTTCAAGTAAAATCTCCATTTGTCCATTAGTGAACCTTGCTCGGTAGACATACCCAGCTGCCGCAGTGACCCCATTGTCCTCGACACTAGTCGGCGCCGCAGTCACCAGTCTTGTGTTTTTGACTCTGATCGGGTTTGCGGTCCGACGAACCAATGTGATTGAGTCGGCTGGTTTAGCTCTTTACGTCGCCTATAACATTTGGCTGTGTTCGGAAACGGGTGATAGTGACGGGTACGGAGAGGGGTGGATCCACATATCTAGCACGTAGTAAGCAGGGTCGTTTTTTGTGTGCCGGGTGTCTTGTCTGACACGGCAATAGTGCACCTCTGGCAGCGAACATCATGCCCCATCTGCACACCCTGGTTAGCTTTATACGACACACCCTGCCAAAGCCGCTACTTGTGTCGTTGGCTTACCGATTGCTCGTGCTGCATCTGGCCTCGCGCATACTCCCTTTGATCGGTGGTGACAGTTGGGCCGACGAGGCCGGCGTTGACGGCGGATGGGACGAACGGCCGGTGAGTGTCAATGACGTTTGCGGTATACCTTCATGTTTACCCGATTGCAGAGCTCCCGAGTCACCACGGTATTGTTAACATATCGCCAGACCATTTTTGTGACTGTATACTCTCACCTGCTGCGTACGTACCCCATAAACTCGGTTGGGGTTCTTCTGACCCCCATTTGTAGTGCTAGACCACACGTCTCAAGTTTGGTGGCGATGGACGAATGTGTTTTTTACGTTGGTATGTATCCAAGGTTTCATGATTGAATTGTGGGCTGACGTCTTCTTAGGCTGCTTGGGCTGTGGAAATCCTGCTCACCGGAGAAGATGATGATATTGGGGTAAAGGCGTGGAAGGTGGACTGACAGATTTTTTCGATCGCGGTGACTTTTCGTATACCCGTATGTGTCTCAATACACGCCGATCCTAGTGCTAATGACAAGAGAAGTGTACTTTGATATATTGTGACGCAATGCAATTTGTAGCTTGGTTTCACCCCTAGGCCTTGGTCTTGGTCTTAGACCTACCCCAGCGCTTAATTACCTATCCGCCCCCTTTTGCGGATAGCCCCGGAAGAGATCAACCGTCTTCTGGCATTGTTCTCGCCCAAGCCGGAAATTGGTCGAAGCAAGGTGGCCGGGCTGATGAATTGAACCTAACTGAGAGTTGCTACTGCCCAGATGATTTGCGGATATGTACCGGATCCTCATTGTTCTTACCGATGCCCTGAGAAAGACCAAAAGCCCCTCGACCATATCTAGGATATAACCTCGCCCCATGGCTTACAGGTTGGCCAGTATCGCCTGTGCCCCCTCCGACATGACCGCTTGCTTGCAACTGGGCTATGCTATGCTACCTCGTCCAGCTGTCACCCACCAGCTTCTAGAGCAGCACCTGCTACGCGCCGCAACTCTCCATGCACAAATGGAGTCGACCCGTGCACGACTTGCCTCACTAGAACAAGAGCACCGCGCCATCTTGAAAGTAATTGCTAACACACAAAGTCAGCTCAATTCGTGAGTCCGCTCCGGAGCCACAGCCAGCCACCAACTAAACCATTTCATAGCCTTGGAGTCAATCGCCTCCCAACCGAAGTTATCTCAACCGTCTTCGAGCTCGTCTCGGAAGCTCAAGAGGGGGCGATCATCCGTCTATCACATGTCTGCCGAGATTGGCGTACTATTGCCTTCGAGTCCCCTCGGGCGTGGTCGAAGCTGTCGGCAGATCTGTCCGCTCCTTCGAACGCTCCGACAGCTGAACGGGCGTTGGCGTACTTCGAGCGCTCGGGTGCCTGCCCACTCGACATTCGACTTATCACAAGTACCGGACAACTGTCAAACCCGCCCAACGGCATCGCTGGTGCACTTCACAAATGTCTCTCCCGCTGGCGTTCTTTTTCCTTTACCTCTTCCAGCTCGGGACTTTGTTCGGACTTTGTCAAATCGCTCTCGGGGCACGCGCCAATGCTCCAGGAATTGAATCTGGTGTTTCAGTCAGTTTCGAGGGCTCACGGCGATCATCCGCGACTCCCCTCAAACTTTTCAGTCCAGGCTCCTGTGCTTGAAGTCCTTCGGTTGGACGGCGTCGGGATTAATCTCGAATGGGTCGCGACGTTGCGCCAATTGCACACGCTCGAACTGGTCCAGAATACGGGTAGCCCACTCGCGTACGACTCGCTCATTCGCGCGCTCTCTGGTTCCACCGACTCGCTACGCACCATCAAGATTCATGCTCGAGTCTCCAATCTTCCCCAGACCTCTGTAGCTCCCATCTCTGTGCCTTTGGTCTTTCCATGCCTCGAAACGCTCGATTTGACCTTGCATACCTCGCCGGTTGCGTCTTTGCTGGTCGACTTTGAGGCTCCCAATCTGCAGTCGCTTTCCCTCCAAGACATCCGTGTTCCCAGCGACCGCTGGTGCTCCCTTGGCATTCGTTCGTTCCTTCGCCAACCAGCTTTGCACCTGCGTCGCTTGCGCCTCTGCGCCTCTGGCCTCGACGATGAAGAGCTGCTGTGGGTGCTGAAACGCATGCCAAAGCTCGAAAGCCTGGAAATGATCAATTCGACCAATTCCGACGCAGTTTTGCGTGCACTGTCCAAGCCCATTCCTCCCACCTCGTCAACAGATGCTGAAACGTGGATCGTACCTTCTCTGAACTCTATGGCCATTGAACAATGTCACCAATTGACGGGAACAGGTATGTTGCATAGTGCTGCTCCGACGTACATCCGTACTAACTTTTCAAAAAGCTCTGGTCGATTCTATCAAGGCTAGAAACACCCGTTCAGTTGATTCCCCAACCCTTGCATCTCTTCGACGGGTGCGCGTTCAGAACTGCTATCAGTTTGAGCGCCGACATTCAGTCAAGCTCAACAAGTTGAGTCCGAGCTTGCAACTTGATGCAGCTGTTTCTTCCTTTTCCTTTGGTCTCGGTGGTATGCGGGCTCGAAGCCCCTACGAAAATACTCTTGGTGTTCCCCCATCCTGATTCTTTCTGCGTTTAACGCTGGCGTATATTTATTCTTTCGTCGCGCATATTTATTCCTTTGTCGCGTATGCTCTCACATCCCACTCCGCAACCCATGTCGTTTCATCATCTCCATGCTCTCGCGCTGCACTTTCTTCGTTCGTCTATTGTACCTACACCTGGCATAGGTCAACCATCCCTGTATCATGATCACACTTCCCACAATCTCATCATGACTTCCTCGCATCAACGTGATGCGTGTCTATTGTCTAGCAACGCGCCCAATTAACTTAAACTTTGCCAAGGCTGCTTCTTGGCATTGTTCTCCCAGCGCATCATCGATTGACCCAAGAAAAGCTGAAATATGAATACAATTTATTCCCTGAACTGCGCGATGCTGGGCTGAAATCGCTCTGTCTGGTCAATGACCCATGACCAGAGCTCCTTCATTCTCTCCGGGTCTTCTGCCCATTTCTCGGCCAGCCCGACACGAGCCCATGGAAGACAGTACTGAAATGAACGGCGATCAGCATGCAAACTTGTTTGACACGCGCTTCGCTTACCCTTCCTCCAAGATCTTCGCCTGAAGTGGCTGCCCACAGAGGGGTTATCGCCCCCATAGATGCCGGGTACATGAGCATATGCTACAAAACATCAGTGTTAGCAGCCAAAGCACGTAATAGGTGTTTGCTTACCAGCATAGACACAAGCAAGTATGGCTTGTGCTTGTAGCAATTACTCTTGATCGTCCCTGTGCAAAATGTCGAATTACAACTAGTTTTAAGCAGTCTGAACCAGGAACGTTACCTGGGTGGAGAGATACAGCTACAAGCCCTTGTTTATGGTACCTCCTATGCAGCTCGTTCGTAAATAACATCAAGCCCTGTTCGACAAGCCATGTTAATGCAGCCAACAAATCGAACAGATTTGCAGTTTACCAATTTGCTCTGCCCGTAGTTGACTAATGGATCCATTTGCCGCCTCTTTTCGCCTTCGACGACAGTAGAATAATCGATGCGCTGAATCCACCTGTGTGCTTCAGACGCCATACTGACAATGCGTGCGTTGGGTGTCTTGAGGAGGCAAGGCAAGAGGCATAACGTCAAGAAACAGTTCGCGACACAGTTGACTCCAAATACGAGGTCATATCCGTCGCTGGTCATCATTTCCACAGGTGGCAGAAATTCGGCTCTACGACTAATTGAGTGCTCATAATTCAGCGAAAAAGCGTTGTACCCACGCGTTATTTATGAGGATGTCCAACTTGGATTCCTGACTGTTTGTGGCATGTCAGTTTCGGTGGCTACTCTAGCATTTCATCCGCTCACCTTAAAAACTCCTCGGCTGCGGTGCGGGTACTGTCCAGACTTGCCAAGTCCAGCTCAATAGATTTGAGGACACCTTTACCCAAGGTATTCAAGGTGTGTATGGAAATTTGCGCTTGGGGGCTATGGCGCCCGGCGAGGTAGACCGTTGCTCCTTTCAGGAGCAAAGCCTAGTCCGATTTAGAGCGTATTAAAAACACGTCAAAATGACCGCTAACCTTGCACATCTCAAAGCCTATGCCGCTGGAACCTCCAGTAACAAATACCACCTTACCGGTGAGATCAGGCATATCACGAGATGGGGTCCAAGAAGGTGGATCGGCAGGGTAATGCTGCCTCCAGGCAGCTTTCAGCCTCGAAGCCAAGTCGGGTACGGAGTCAGCCATAGAGTCAGCGTCCTTCAGGTCAGTAGCAGACAAGGGGTGGGCGCCTCTATCAAGGTCTGGCCTGGGTTGAAAGGAACGCTGCCAGCACCACGTGATGGTTTGAGACATGCGTTTCCTTATTTGGCCATCAATAAGCATACAACGAGCGCGGATCAGGAAACTTTGGGCGACTGCAGACATCTCATTTGCCTCTATTCAAGAGCCCAGAGAACATTGCAGCGTCTAGATCTTTAAGTGTAGATAGTTCCTTCTGAAAGTGTTCTAACGGTAAATGAACTGATATAACCACCGCAACTACACATACCTCAAGCAAACCACCCGAGGAAACGAGAAGTTCCCCAAAGAGTCCTACCAATAGCTCCTTCAGAGCATCTAATTTCCTAATCAGTGTGGAATATATGGTCATTGACTTTTTACTTACCGTTCCTTTGCTCAGGCTTGTCAGTAATATCCACCCAACAACGTAGAATTGCATCCAGAATCCGATGTCTCCAATGGGCGATACGCGGCCGTGTATTCTTCATAAGAACTAGAAGACATTTGCCACTTGTAAGCTGGAGGGCTAGGGTTGTTTCAACCGGTGAGAATTCTTTAGGCAAGAGATTTTCGGTAAGTTGAGGTATGAAAGCCTAGCAACCACTAATGTATAAGTCGGGTAAACTGCATTGGCAAGGGAATACCTTGAGGAATCTCGCAGAGCTAGTACCCAATGCATTCACTACCGGGGACAGCACTTCGACGGATGCTATCATGAGTTCAGCTCTAGACGACGCATATAGCCATCCCGGTACGATTGTGTCTGTCACTAGTTCGCAGAGTTTATCAAACCGCTGAGCAGTATCTGTTTAGCTCATGGTTAGCCATTTTTTAAATTGGGACTAACATGAGATACCCACCATCCGGCAGCACCAAGTCAACCAAGGCAAGGTAACAGGGCATAGCTGCACGCAGGAGGTCGGGGGACTGGTCCGAAGTAAGATTTTGTAAAGCGCCCTGGAGTGCCTGTGCTTGCATTAGTCAGTGGAACCAAAGGGGCCAAATGCAGTTCCCACCTTGAACAAAAGCTCATCTATTCCGGTGCGCCGTAATAACGAGGCCGGTGCTTTCCGCAACAAAGCGTCAGTTGCCATGATTCCTTTGAGCTTGTAAGAAGGCTCGTGGTCATCGACAAGAGTTAAGAGAGGAGGAATAATTAGTGGCCATAAAGACTCGATGCTCTCACTCTGGTTTACTCAGTACATATCTTGCAACGTAAGAGATACAGCCCTACTCACCTCGATATTTGACGACACCCAAACCAGAACATTCCAAGACCCAACCCCGTGAGTCTTCCAAGGTTGGTCGTCGTACATGTTTTGAACGTCAAGGGGATTGTGTTTAACTCTTCCGGTATCCTGGCGCACTCCTGGATGTACAGCTGATTGGAATATTGGCTTCAAATGTTCAAGTAGCACCTGGGATGCAGTAGAGCTGTCGAGAGGGCCGAGCGCGTCCAAGCAGTCTTTGACTACATTGGCAAGTCAAATATGTACTGGCAAGAGAAGGCGTACCGTGGGCCACAGTTTTACAACGGTTGTCTATAAAGGCATCTTGGCCCACAAAAATCGACGCGACAGATATTATCTTGCTACGCTCTGAAGTGGTGAAGACGTGACGTTTGTTGACAACCACGTCCTTGAGTCTTTGGAGCGATATAAAAGCCGACTCTTTCCATATGGTTAATTCTTCTGGTTCTTCCTCCAAATCTGCTCAACACTGGGCATCAAACTATTTGTGGATTGATGCCCGCAACCACACTTACACTCTCGTGGTTTGCCCTCAATCAAGGTAGCAAGAGTAGCAAGGTCAGAAGACAGAGAGTTCATTGCAGAGTCGAAATCCGGGTTTTCATGACTGCTGCTGTTGGTGGACATCTAGATCATGTTCCGGAGTGATGGTTGTGCTTGGAGAGCATTGCAATGGATCACGTGACATGGTGCAGGCTTGCGTGCCTCACTCCCGGACGAGAATCTTGAGCGTAGAGCATGATATGGGCTCCTTGAATAGTACGAAACCAGCCAAATGATGTCCCATACGTATTATGGTACGAGGAGCTTAGGTTCGGAGCGTGTCGTTATGCTTATAACTCGAGTAACATTAATCCACGAGACGGTAGGGCGCATATAGTTGGATGGATACCGAAGTTACCACGAAAAGAATGATAAAAAACGCCTAAAACATGGCGAGCAATGTCAAGGGAAAGAAACGCCCGCATCCAAACACCACTTTTCCCACAACTTGTTCTGCCTCTCTACCTCCAAGCACCAAGCAGGCACCCACATCCAGCGCATCCGATCCCAGTACAAACCTCGCAGTTCTGGTCGCGCGGGTTCCGCGGCAGTGGCAAGCCACGTTGGAACAACCGCCCCTTGCTCGTTTGAAATGCCGACCATCTGAACGAGACGTTTGAAAGCCTCAAGACCACCCCCTGTCGCGGCTCCGGCCCCTTTAGGTTGCGATAGCATTGAGGACTGCACGATGCCTTGAAAGTGCGAGTTGGCGTGAGCCTTTGGATCGCATTTGATTTAGGAGATTGCTTACCGGGATGGCACACCTGCACCACAACATCCTTCCACTTGCCACTTTCCTCGAGCTTTCGTTGTAATACCATACTCCACACAGCTTGCGAGGCTTTCGCTCGGTCATAAAGTTTAACCATCGTTTCCCACTTTAACGCCTCTCCTTCCTTGTAATTGACCGTAATATCGCTCGAGTCGGTATTGTGTTGGTCTAGGGGAGGGCTCGAGAAGAAAGCGATGGAAGATACGGTTACGATGCGCGCGTCCGGGGCAAAATACCCATGTTTCAGGAGGGAGTGCGTAAGGAGGGCGTGAGCTAGATGGTTGGATTGATAGGCTTCCTCAAAGCCATCCTGAGTCCTAGTGAGGGTGTTGAGAATACCACCTGCAGAAGGCAATTGAGCAAATGACTAGATAGTTCCGCAATACTCAAAGCTAAACTCACCGGCGTTGTTAATGAGGATATCAACCCTTTTAAGCCCTCTAGCGTCCCATCTGTTAACAAACTCGCGTACGCTTTCGAACCTCGCGCAATCCAGAATCTCCAGTTCGACCTTTCCAACTGGTACCGCCCCCATAATTTTCCTCCTAGCCTGCTCACCTCTCTCTGGATTCCTGCATGCAAGCACAACGCAGGCGCCCATACCAGCAAGCGCTTTAGCCACTTCAAACCCGACGCCCGAATTGGCGCCTGTCACAATCGCTTGCTTGCCTCGAAGGTCAACGATTGGAAGACGCAGTGCGGGAAGTAAAGGCACAGCAAGGCTCCCAAGGCCAGCCCGTAGGTTAGAAAGAGTAGAGAGCAAGGAAGCGATGGGGCGATAGTGCGCGTTTTCGGAGTAGGGCATTTTGGGGGCTGTAGAACGAGTTTCAGGCTTTGTTGAGCGGGGAAAAAGTTGGGCCTAAACGTCCTCGACGGGGGGTTTATATACGCTGAAGACCATGTTTTTGAATGAATAAGGCTGCGCTGCCGTCTTGTCTGGTCCCTACACAGACATGTTCGTCGTCGACTAGGCACATTCGGGCTCGGGCTCGAGTTCGGCCGAGCCCGAGGGTCTAGCGAGTTCCGACATTTGTGTGGCGAAGACGGTCGTACGTTGTGTGAGTCCAAACCAGTAGCTACAGGAAACGTTCGCATCTTCAAACTAGTCGCAGCCCAGTTGAGTATGACCGAGAACAATCGTGGTGAGAGCGCCAAAGCCAAACAAACAAACATCTCCCGCCACACACGTGACTTAATTTCAAATCAATGCTATGATCTCAAATGTCGACGATACAAAATAATTTAAACACTACAACCCCCGCCGATCCACTTTCACTCCCATCTTCCTCAACCAGTTCCTCGTCCGCCCCCCAAGCGCCCTCGCCCACCCCACATCGTTCCCCCACCGTTTCTTTACACGGTCCCAGATCTCACGCACCCGCTCGCTCTCTCGTCCCGGCTCGGCCGTACCCGCCGCAGCGCGCAAGATCCACCATAACCCATGTTCGTGAGGGGTTGTTTCACCGAGTGCGGCGATATAAGAGTCTACAACTGCGAGGAACGCTGGGCGGGTCCATGGGTTGTTAGAGGTTGGGTTATGCGCTGGAACGTCGCGTTCTCGACCCTCGAGGATAGCTTGGATAGTGTCTACTTGGTCCATCTTGGCGAGGGTGGATAACGCAGAGGACGGAGATGGTTTAAAGCGTGTGTTCAAGTGGGAGAGGATGGAGAGGTCGGGTGAAGTGGGGAGCATCGGGGGTAAACTTCGTGCGCTACGGCTTAGAGTCTTTGCGCCTGCGCAATGTCGGACAAACCCCAGAAAGAACGCTCGAAAAATAACGGCTGTAGTCTCTTCCGCACTAAGGTAGTCTCGTTTTGTTGCAAGTTCTTGATGTGCCTCTTGAGGGGAGGATAGGTATGCTCGATAGACTTGTAGTGCGCGCATGAGGTCACCATGATAGCATAAACACTGAATCAACACGGTATATGTGATGCGGTTTGGTATGAGCGAAGGTGGGAGGGGAGGCGCAAGACCTGGGATACTTAGAACGGGGTTTTGGTCATCCGAGATGGCGCTCGTTAGCAGAGGGCGGTCAGAAGCACCTCCGTCCCATTCATTTTGGCGTAAAGCGTGGTATATGCCTATGGCGACCTCGAGATTGTGGTTTCCAGCTTGACCCCAAGCCCAGATAGCAGCAGTCAGACCATCGACGCCAACCTCCCATCCTTCTTTGATCATCGCAACAAGCGTATCGCGAGCGCGAAGTAATTGTCCAACTCGCCCATAGAATGGTACCAGCGTTAGAAACGTGATTCGGTCAGGAGGGATAGTGCTAGATTGCATAAGTGCAAGAGCATGTTGAACAGCGCGATGATCTCCGGTTCGAGTGGCAGCGGCGAGCAAGATATTGAACGTAATCACATCCGGCTTGAATACCCCGTCTGGATCACTGTTCATATCCTGGACGACGGCAACGACAGCCCGATAATCGGCGAGCGTAGTGTTTCGAAGCCCACGGCCTGCAAAATCCGCAAGAGAGTTCCACTGCCAGGATCGCAGGGGTTCGTTGGATGCCCGCTGGATGGCGAGAAGACCAAGGAGGCGCTGAAATAGTGCGCGCGTACGCGGGCGTGTGCGGGCAAGTAGCGCCGAAAATCGAATGATCGTTCTAGATGGTAATCCAGCTGCACCCCGAGGGTGAGCGAGAACAAACGCGTCGTAGTACTCGATGACTGCCTTTAGATCACCATCGGTGATGTATTGTTCAAGATCTGCAATCAAGCCGCGCTGGCGTTCATCGTACGCCTCGATGTCGTCTTCTAGTTTTCGATGGCGTCGGAACGAGGGCGCGTTGAATGATCCAAAATCTCCTGGATGACCACCACGAGCGATATTCTGAAGAAACGGGGATGTGCTCGGGGATGAATTTGCAGGCACTTTGCCCAGTTCTTGTGGAGAAAAGAGCTCCGAGAGAGGAAATGAAGAGAGTGCACTGTCGCCGAGCAAGGAAGAGTCCGAAGGGGCAGTCCATACCGAGTCTTCCTCGTCGGAGCTGCGCTGATTCCAAGACCTCCGAGCCAAGTCTTTGGGCAGCTTCGACGGCCCAGCGGCGTGGCAGGACGTGCAAAAGTGGCATATACGGACAAGCGAACGCGCGCAGGTCGCAGCTCGTAGCATCAATCGCCGACAGTCATGAGCCCACGTGACCGTCGAATTTCATTATGATCCCGTCCCTTTTAAGACGCGCTCGTCTCTCGAGAGTTGCTCGCATCCCCCGGCCTTCCATGTCCCACATAGACGGCGCCCACCACCTAGAGTCCGATTCTGCACCCGAGGACGATGTGTATACCGAGGCCACACCCCCTCGCTCCATCTCGCGCGACTATACAATTGGCCCCCGCGGTCGCTCGGGGCTCTCCACGCCCGCTCGCATCGCACTCAACGAGTCTGCCGCACGTATAAACGCCCCTAGCCCTGTAGTAGATCCAAACGGTCTTGGCTGGCCAGGTACGCGAGTTTCAACCTCTGTTCATATATGTGTCTAATTTTTTTACAGCCAAAGCAACTCTTTCACGTTTGCATGAATCGCCGGCCGAGAAAACCGAACGCGTCGCGAAACTTGCTGGCGCTGTTCGCACTCTGCTTGAATGCATTGGCGAGGACCCTGACCGAGAGGGCTTGCAGCGCACACCGGACAGGTACGCCAAGGCGCTACTTTGGATGACCAAGGGGTATGAAGAACGACTGAGCGGTGAGTATACGCCGTGTCTCCATTTTGCTATCATTTTCTCACAGAAACGGGGGGTTAGAGGTCATTAACAATGCTATATTCGCCGAAGACCACGACGAGATGGTAATCGTCCGGGATATCGACGTTTTCAGTCTATGCGAGCATCATCTTGTCCCATTTACCGGCAAGGTATGCCCGTATTCAACGTAAATGCTATGTCATCCTCTTACACACCTCAGATCTCCATAGGGTACATTCCCAATTCGCTTGTCCTGGGCCTCTCCAAGCTCGCTCGCATCGCGGAAACCTTTTCTCGACGACTTCAGGTACAAGAACGACTCACGCGCCAAGTCGCACTTGCCGTCGAAGAGGCAATCAATCCAAAGGGTGTCGCAGTCGTAATGGAGGCTACGTGAGTTTGTTGGTTCGGTCTTGATGTGAGCGACTTGACTTTGCTCCTACAGGCATTTATGCATGGCTATGCGTGGGGTTCAGAAACCAGGCGCCACAACTGTAACTTCCACTATGCTCGGTTGTTTCCGTGCCCAGGCCAAAACTCGAGAAGAGTTCCTAACACTAATTCGCAGTCCATCCCATGTCCGGTGACAGTCAGTATTTTTGAATAGTAATTGCATGTACCCTTGCTTTCACATGTTAACCTGAATCGATACACCACCAATCAAATATTTTATACCATCTATGCAGTTCATAAGTAAAACACTATAATACAAGGCCCGGATTCATCAAGCAGTAATATACAATTAACCTGGTTCATCCAACCAAGGAATATTACGGTTCGTCGCTTCATGCGAGCCAAATTCAAAGCAAGGTCGTGAGTCATCACACTATCTACTGGTTCTTCTTCACATCGGCATCCAACGACAGGGCATCCACAACTGTATCTGGCTCATTCCTCCCGACGACCAACGGGGAGCCTTCGGAACTTGACGATTCGTCGCCTGGGTCGCTGCTGACACTTGTTCCCCCAAGCGGAGGTCTGGGAGCCACTTGTGCGTGAGGCGTGTTGACACCAGAATTAGAATATCCCGCAGCGGTTGCCTCGGCTAGCTCCTTGCGAAGCGCCTCGAGTTCGCGTTCAAACCTAGCAGGGAGATGTTGATCAGGATCGCGCGAAATTTCACCAGAAAGCAAGGCACTCACTTGCGTCCAAACACCTCGATATAGTACCCTCCGCCGTTCCAAACGCTGACCGCAAAGATGAACAACAGGAATGCCCCGGACCACTTGGGGCTAGTATATAACAAAAACACAGCCGGCAACGAAGTCAAAATCGAGTAAACTAGTAGGCAATCCCATTAGTATCTCTCAGGAAGCAGCCACCTTGAACGACATACCGAGTTGGCCGAACATAAAGTATATCTCGCGTCGTTGTGGAGGCGTCGCTCCCAGCATCTTGCCGATGAACCCGCGCTGGTCACTGAGGAGCCACGAGAACGAGGTGGTGCGCTGGCCAGACTCGATCTTCTTGCGTTTGTCGACCAAAACGAACTTCCAATACAGGGTTTGCCAAATCAAGTCTTTGTAAATCGTTAGTTGCGGCAATCAAGTCCAACGAGAAGATTTATACGCACAGATGATAGTGTTGAGGAAGAGGGATTGACCGGCCTCTAGTTCCTTGACTCTAGCAGCGGCGGGGAAGCGACTCTCGACGTTTGGATAAAAGTGGCTAAATTCTTGTTAGTTAGAGTACTTGAAAGTACTGAATAAACGTACCGGATGACAGTAAAGACAAGAGGCGGGTATATATGAATGAATAGTGATATAACCTTGTCTAGATCGTGAAATACAAGACTATTGCGCCATGTAATCACGGCACTCGCAAGAGATCCTATTGATCCGGGGTCAGAATCAGCGAGCACACAACGTGGCCAAGAACATACCATGCGCCAGTAGATAAGCGGCGACCCAAAGAGTGGTGTTGCCAGGAGCAACCCAGAGATACGCCAGACAGAGGATTTGCGCATAGTAGCACAAATCGAACAAAAAATAATGCCTGGGGTGCACCCGAGTCAGTAGCCGAGCGAGAAGGTCCAAGCCGAAAACATACCAGTGTTTCTTCTTGTAAACATAGAAACGAGTTGGCAAGAAGTAAAGTACATGTACCGAATACACAACGTGTATCCATTCGGGCGCAAGGCCAAACATGAGCGCCGACGCGAGGACCATCATAACTCCATAAAAGAAGGAAACCTATTTAGGCAACGAGTTCAGTTGGATTAATCGATAAACGCAAAGCAAACGTGCACAAACCTTTTCCCGGGTACGAACAACCGTAGCGCTCTCCCATGCCTTTTGGACCGTGGCCATCCGAGTCTGGAGCTTTTGCTTGTACTTGGCGAGTTCGACCTCGAACTCTTTGGTCCGTTCGTCGTACATGCGCGTCAACTCGGCGGTGGGCGTCTTGGTCCTCTTGAGCGCCTCTGACGTTGTGCGCTTCAGGGCGATGCCTGCTTTGCGTTTCCATCGATCACTGTGATGCTTGAAGCGCCTTTCCAAAAGGTCGATCCGAGAGTCGAAATACGTCTCGAGGGTGTCTAGCAAGACGTGAAACACAAACGACGAGATCAACCATTGAGCAAATTTTACACGACGAATGAAAACGCACCAAGTAATGTTAGAGAACCGGCCCACTGGCTGATATCCTCCTGGGACTTGTACCTCTCCGATTGATAGGCGCTGCTACCTGGATCCGCACTCGGCAGCATCGTAGTACTATTCCTAGGAGACATGAGCGGCGAGATAGACGCCACAGAGGATGTGGAATCGGCGACGAGTGCGGGTGTGGCGAGGTGACCGTCTGGGGTCGGAGACGTGGCGGGCTGTCCTGACATGGCTCAAACGGGTATACCCTCTAGCCTAGTATGGGGTATAGTAAAGCAATGCGCCTTCCAGAGGGTGCCAAAACAGAGAGAAAGCAGAGGGGCAAAGGCCGGCGCAAGATGGCGGTTTAATAGTGCCAAACACGTGGAGGTCGCGTAGGCCGCTGCCACGTGATGAATATCGCGTATGTCGTCAGAACCCGAGTTTTGCCGACTGCGCTGGTTGGCGAGCAGAGAGCACCTTTGGGCGTTCTGGAAGAGGGGAGAACGAGCCAGGTCGTGGTCGAGAAACAAGTAGATAGGGTTCAGCCTTCGTCATAACACGCGTATACATGACGTATTAGTCAAATGGAGAAGCGCATATATGAAACTCGAAATTAGAGGATAGCATGAAGGTAACATAAAACCCATACAACATAGTAAAGTCAATTGTTCAAGAAATGTGGCATGCAACGGAAAGGATCCAAAAACACAAATGACATCGTCAATAAGTTAGGTGTAAAAAGAATGGGTAAAAGTATCCAAATGAGTCCAACTAGCAGCTCCGAAGAAGCAGGCATAAGAGAAACGGGCATAAAGCCAATTCACTCGAGCGGGGATTCTGGTACGATATTACGTTTGCGCCTCTCGTGCAGCAGAGATTGCACTTGAGTTGTGTTGACACGCGAGAGACCGGTTTGAGAACCCAGCAAGCGACTATTGCTCCGTGAGAGATCCGAGGCATTGGAGGGGAATGGGTATGGGCCGAAGCCTTGGGATGAATGCGAGGGCGTAGCGACACGAGGGAGATTCTGCAAGGCTTGATCGACAAAGGACCAGTCAACGACGTAGTTTTCTTGAGTAGAGCGGCGCGATTCGCTGGCCGATCCAGCAGAGGGCACTGAATACACAGAAGCTATAGTTGACCTACAAAGATAAGAGAATCAATACAGGCTCGAATGTTCCAGGCGCTAAACCGACATACCTCCGAGAAAGCTCTGCCTTGGACGACACATTTGGCTGATACCTAGGCGCGTCTCGCCATTCGACGGTAGTTGGTTCCATCAGCGTAGGCCGCCGCGTCATTGGGGTCAATTTAGCACTCGACGCGGTGATGGTACGCGTAAAAGCGGTGACCAAGGGGGTCGGTTGGGGCCGCAGTTCGGCTACGAATGACTCGGGCGGTGCAGTAAAGGCAGACTCCGTTGGGGAAGTCCCAGTCCGACTGGCTCGACGGATGTGTGAGCGCCGCTTGAGACCTGCCTTTGGCTGCGCGGCGAGGGTAATGTCTGGGGCGCCTATGCTGGGCTTGCGTCGAGGGACCTGGCCGGTGGCAAACTGGTGAGCGCCGTAGGGTATGGAGGCAGACATCATTACGGATCGTCGTGGTAGAGAGTAGAGGGACATGCGAGCCGCGACTAGATTTGTGTTGTGCAAGCAAGGGTGATGAGCGTGTTCGAGGGGACGTGTTCCTCGAGCTGATCATCAGCTGGATTTTTATGTGCACAGCAGGCGAACAGCAGGCAGTGGAGCCGGATTGAATACGGAATCCTGTACAGCCCTTCTCGGCGAGGCGCCCGCGGCTGTAGTAATCTCTTTTCAGTCATGTCGGGCGCTCAAGATGGTGTTCAGTCGTGCCAGTGGTGAGCAGAGCTTACAGAAGCTGACGTGAGTGCCGGCGTCGGGAAGTGTGTGGCCGCGAGCTGACATAATATTCTAATAACTAACAAAAGAGTAGTGTAATTGTACAGAGCTCTTCGACAAAAGGTTCGCATCGTTCAAAAGTGTCCGCCCGAGGTCCTGCCAAGTAAACTGGCCCGAAGAACAAAACGTCCAAGTCACGTATTATGCACTGCCCATCAGGTGAACCGCCAATCCGCCTGAAAGCAACCAAGACCAATTCAAAGCATGCTCTATTCCCGAGGCGGCGTTACTCGACGAGGAGCCGGGCAGAGTTGCTGGGGCGGTTGTGGTGGGCACCTGGCCATTGGAACAATTCATTAGCCCCTGGCTCAGCAGCTCGTTCCCCGATCTAATATAATAATAATCGCCTGCAGTGGTGTGTTAGGGCAATGGCCGGGCACAGCAACGTCTCGGGCCTACCATAAACGATCCCAGTGTTGTTGTTGGGGGGTTTGGCCGGGTTGTTGACGGTCCCGTTTGACAAGAGGCTGTCCCAATTTGACTCTTCACGCCAAGCTAGGCTTGTGGTGGCGGTCAACAACTAGAATTCTGATGAGTGGACGGTGAATTGTACACATCTATATTCACTCACGCGAACTGCAGCATTGGCCCAGTAATCAGCGCCGGTTGCGTTCGACACTGCCTGTTCGAACCGAGACAACATCAGCATGCCCGAAGCCGCAATCGTTGCGGACGATGTGTCTGATGGCCGCCCAGCCACTGCCGGTGCATCGAAATCCCTGCAAGTTAGTCCAGGCACCTCAGCGTTCAAGTAAAACTTCGGGGGGACGAGCCCGGGCGTACCACGGAGGAACACCCGATTCAGGCAAACGGGAAAGATAGTACTCTGCCAGGCGGCGAGACGTTATCCAGTAATTCAAATTGTTGGTATAGTTGTACACTTTGTACAGATGTAAGCCTAGAGCCTCACACGCAGATCAAGGTATACTCACTGGTAGCATATCCATGAATAGCCCAGGACTGACCCCGAGTCCTATGCAACGGTTAGTCTTTGAGTGAAAAACGCCTTGAATTCATACCATGTACTACGCCAAGCACGGTCAGTACGAGTCTCTGCATCGTACAATCGCAACTTACCTGTTGTCAGCATAGCCTTGAGCGGTTCGTTGGTATCGAACAGCGCCAGTGGTCCGGTTATAATTGACGACATGATAGGTAGAGTCTAAATAGAATCAGCAATTAGTTTGGGCGCGATTTCTAGAGACAGCAGTATTACAGTCTGGTCGAATGTGGTTCACCATGGTTTTGTTAGCATGACTCGTAGCTATATCGTAAAGCGTTGCGTTCCCGGTGAGCTTGGAAGAGACAATCAACAACTAAAGGCGTTTTAGCGCGCGTGCTTCTGGTGAGAAAGGGAAGAGCACTCACCTCGAGGTTCATCATCTTGACAGCACCGGTTTACGTTAGTATACGGAATAAATGATAATTTTTGTATCTCACATTATCGATAATAACCTGATGAATAAATTTTAGCGCGCGTAACTGGAGTTGAGGGTGGGAAACCAACTCTGAACGCTTGGGGGTCATCCATGGTAGGATCCCAGCTCATAGTGCAACCGACTATTGGGTTGAATCGGGAAGCGAGAGCAGTAGCGTAGGCATTAATAGCGTCCTTCGCTTGCTTGTTGTTGGGATTCCTATCGAATAATGAGCATACGACGACGCACATAGCAAGCCAACTTACAGTCTGAGCGCCTCAAACCACCCAAAGCTCAAGAACCCAACATCATGCCGTACACCAAACAGACCAGCATTGGGATTCGCCACCGGGTCCAACCCCTGCATCCATTTCTCAGCACCCGCAAGCCAGTCCACTTGGCCAGTCGAACCGTCGCCCTTGCACAACTCGGACTTGCGAGTGTTCATCAAATAGAGCGAGGCCGGGAAGAACCCGCTAGTCCAGGTCGCTGCTGGAAAATACTGCCAGCTCCCGTTCCCGGCGAGATACGTCCATTGAGGGTACCTGGGAGGAGAACCGAGTTTGGAGGCGGTTTTTTCGAGTTTAGTCGCTATGAGCGGAGATGTGAGTTGTTGAGGCGGCGAGCTTTGCAGTGTGACACCGTTGCTTGCTGCCGCTACTAGCACGTCGACGGAGTATAACCAAGACGTTGTGAGTGCTGCACTCCAGAGGAACTTCATGGCCGAGGTCGCAGGCAGGAAGAGGATATTAGGCCGAAGTTCGGGCTCTCCGGGCCATAAGCGCGGACCCTGAGTATGATGATGTGGATATGCCGGTCCACGATCCAGGAACGTGGATTCGGAGGCTGTATGCGCTCCCCGGTCAGGCCTGCTCTGCTCATGTGCTGAGGTTCGGTTGCACCGGGCAACCTACCCGAACGCTCCGGTATGAACCATGGAAGCCACGTAAAGGGGTTTCAACCTTATTGTTTAAATTAGATGAAACAGTAGTGGATACAGTGAATCACGATCAATGGATGTTGTAGTGATAGCCCAAAGTGTCTCAAGAACGCGCAGCGAGAGATGAGAGATAGAAAGAACGAGTGAACATGAGAAGAAAGTTTAAAAGGATTGAAGAATTGTAGTGAGATGGCGAGTAACAATAGTGAGAGCCTCCCGTACGACCGGTACATCCTCGGGCCGCAGTTGAGAGACCCAACGAGAGAAAGATTTATCAGGGTGGAATGTTAAGAGTGCATCCTTGACCCGAGCTCGTTGTTCGCTATAGTCGCAGTCAGGTGTGCACAAGAAACTATGTATCGCCGAAAAATTGAGATCAGAGAGCCGAGTAACTGCTCCAAAAACTGGCCACGGAATCGATGAAAACGTCAAGGGTTGACGCCCTGGGGTGGTGGCACGAGCAGGATTGCACATAGAGCGGCATCTTCGTCGATAGGTGCCCATGGCCTCCGCAAGCTGCTCTTGTGTAGGTCTCCGGGACGGGGGATGAGGCGGTGCACGCAGCCCGGACTGGGTTCGAACACGCTCGGTACGAGGAGGCGGTATCTCCTGGGGAAGATGAGCCTCGAAGCCCGAGCTAGGTTTATTGCAACAGGAGCGAGTAGGATGAAACGAACGCCTGATTACCGCGTCAATCGATGATCCAATTGAAATAGCGATGCACGTACTTCCGGTCTCTCCTACGCGTCGTCGGACCAATATCGCCCCATTGCTGCGAGCCTTCGTCGCTTGCGCGGTAGTCGTCTTCCCAGAACCCTCCGGGGATGTTAATAGTGGCGCGACACGGGCATGGTGGAGCGGGGCAAGCGAATCGATTGGTATTGAGCTCCCGAATATGCTGCGCCTGTTGCGACAGCCGAAAGTCTCCATAGGCTTCGTATTGTGCTCGGAGGCCACCGTCGTGTATGTGATGAGAGCAAACGAGACGCCAAGGCGAGTGCTTGGGAGAGCCGGGAACCGGCGGCGCCCTTAGCCAGGTCAAGTGCAACGACGTCCATTCTCCAGTTGGAAGCTGGTAGGGTTCGAAAAACGAGTGGAATTGCATGGTTTCGATACGATTCTGTGTCAAAGGGAGGGAAAGAGCGAGACCGAGGCCTTTAAATGAGCGAAGAGTGAAGCAGAGAGGTCATGAGAGTGTTTGACGGGCGGCCCCAGTGGCTGCTTTTGTACTTAGCGTAACTGGGCACACAGCCAAACATGCAAAGAAAGGTCCGATGCTCCGGAACTCTCCACGGCAGACGACCGGCGTTGGATAGTTTGCGGCGGGTCAGCGCTAGGATCTGATGCCACGGCAGCAGATATTCATCTATCACGCAGTTGGTAATCCTGGGGCCCAGACCAGAGCTGACTCCGAACTCCAAGGATGGCAAACCCGGCTTGTTCTGGCTAAATGCGCCAGATATCACAGCACAGCCACTGCTAACCCTGAAGCTTTGTTCAACATCGTGTCGGCGTCTGTTGACTTACCTTGTGCCTCGACAGCTGACTCGACGGGCTGCCTTGGGCTAGGCGCATTGGAAAGTACGTCACCCATTCACCTTCAAAACTCCAGACGTGCCTCCAGACTTGGTGCACGTGCTCGCAAAGGCGTGTCAATCCACCACATTGTTCAGGCATGGTGGCACGACCGGCTTCGTTCGCCAGTAGTATTTCAACCCTGTCTATCTCTGCCATGCACTCTTTTCTCCCCATCACGCACTGATCTACGGTAGATTTAGCCTGTTTCCATCCCAACTTTGCGAGCACGGCCAGCTATGCCCAGCGATTCTGAAATCGCATCTGCTACTCTTACCGAAGAGTTTACGCTCAGATTTCCCTCGTTCAAATCCGAGGATGCCGTCACTTTGGGGTTGATACTTCGGAAACGATTTAGAGGATCACTCAGGCATGCAAAGGCAAGTGATGAGCTCGCGTGTGCTCTTCTTGATATTAACCTATCGAAACATTCGCCACAGGGTAAAGGTCTGGTTATCTCAATCCAGACTGTGGCTGGCCACACACTTTTTGCGTGCACCGTTGGAGAAGGCAGTGATGTTAGTCTAGATAGTTGGATCCGACTCAACTCGATTATGAACGTGGTCAAACGAACGGGGCACAGCAGTTACTATGTCTCTATGGGCGTGAAGGTATAATCTTCGAACACCATCTTTTCCATAGTTCTGACGCTGTCCACAGGCAGTTGGGAAAACACAGGAGCAGCTTGGTCTACCATCTCCCGAATTTTTGATGGAGGGCGGAGGTAAGCTCTATCTCTTCATGCATGGAATGCTCTAAATTTTTTGTACCTAGCCTTCCCGATATGGCTCCAGAACTCGCCTATTACACCTATGGGAGTTGTTGCTGTCTATGGTGGTTCATCACAGGAAGACCACAACGTATGTTGCGTACTTGCTCGTGGGGGGCTACTAACGCCAACTCTATCTCTAGTTGGTCACGATGGGAATTAGGGATTTCTTCAACAAAATGGCAAAAGCGGGCGGAAGTATCAAAGGAGGCGAACACAGCATTGCTGGGGGAGAATAGTTGTCGAGGGGAGGTCGTGTTTTCTTTAGACAGTTATGTTGGCACTCGCGTTTTCATAACATGCTCTCGTTGTCCATTCATTGTATATATATTCATACGTCCCTCGCATATCGCTGTACTGGAATCTCGTACTAATTGTAATCTGGTCAGCCTCCGACTGACATCGACCGGGATCTGTGCCAACCTCGCACGTTTCGTCTACTCGTTGAAAAACTCGAGTGGTGTGTCGCGCGTTTGGATCGCACGGAATGTGGTTGGCTGGCCGTCAGCATTGCGGTTGCCTTCATCTGTAAATAGTGAGTGGAACAAGACGTCTTCCGTACCCTGAAAGGACCAAAACCGGTAAGCTCATTGACGAAACAAACTTCATAAGGACCATACCCTGCACATGTCCTCGTGTAGTCAGGATAAAGCTTGATCTGAGAGAATAAGAATACTTACCTGTTAGGTGGGTCATGGATTCTATTATAGCGTGAGCGGGTATTCAGATTCGGATAACCTCTTGACAAGACCTAGAACACTGACCGAACATGTACGAAACCTTCACCTTCTGAATCATTGATAGCAGGGATCCTAATCTTTCCAAGAACTATCCGAATTCGGGAGATACGGTTAGATACCTGAGCGCAGTCCCAGAAAGCTCGACTCACTGATAGTTCCATAAGATGTTGCACCAGCGCGAACTTCGACCAGGTCGTTTTCAATAACAAAGTTGGATAACTCGGGATCAGTCAGTCCGCTCGCCCTCGACCACATCCTAGGTTCGTGGTTATCCCAATCGTGACGTGAACTTATGATAGCAAGCTTGATCTTGGGGAGAACTGTGAAAGGATTATTATCTGAGTAAACTGGAACTGGCACGGGTTAACCTTCGTTGAATGCCTCAATGGCCCTCTCCTGGGGAGGGTGAGGAGGATTGAGGACTACAGTCTCTGCGGAAGCTGAGTCTAAAGTTAGAACGCTGCAAGCTATCGTTTGTGGCTTCAAGTACACACCCATGTCGAGGTACACGGTGTGGTTGTTGGAACGACGCCACCTGAAACGCCCTCGGAAGCAAGCAAAATCATAACGCTGCCACAATCAGATCAACATATGCAGTGCGCTCGCATCCTGGCCATGACTGTTAGGGGTATTAAAAGAGCTGAGCTCGATTGTGCTGTGGATTAGACTATATAATACAGCTGCCGCAAACCGTAACCTCCTAGAAAGCTCCACCTCCGCCCTGAGCCGTAGCAACACCATCCGGTTCTGTTGGGACGTCGCCAAGGTGTAAAAGTTGAGGCTGCATTGAAAAGGATAGTACTTACCCATGAAGTCAATAACATCCTTCTCCTGGCGGAATGACTGGACTAGCGAATCTGGTATACTCGCGGCAATTGCTTTCATAAGAGTATCATAGTGGTACTTGATTTTACCACCTAAAAAATCGGTTAATGCCAGTAATAGGGTGTAGAAAAACGTCTTTACCTGACTCCTCGATGCGAGCGATGTATCCATCAATCTCCGCCTTTGTTGCGGACTCTTTGAAGACGACAATGTAATCTGTTGAACACGAGAATACCTAAATGCAAGTCTCTCAACCCAGTTGTAAAAATAACATACTTATCATAATGAAAGGTAAAATGTTTGTCGGCTATCGTAGTAGCTAGCAAAAGATGTGCCCGGTAAGCTGCGGCCCCATGCCAAGAAAGCCAAGTCCCATGTGAAGGGCGCTACTGTAAGAATGTAGCGCCTTATGGGAAGCGCCAAAGATTTGTAAGCAGCTGACATCATAAAAATGTAACCAACCAGCGAAGAGCACAACAGAGGCTGCTCGAAGCTTGACCCCGGGACAGTAGTGTATCCGAGACAACTCAAGACTTACTTTTTTTTTACTCTGTAAAGCAGGTCCCAGCCTTTATGGGACAAACTTTTCTACACATACAACCACTGCCGGTTGACGGTTTGCCCGCGCATCTGCGACGAGGCGAGTAGAATCCCCATCAACAGCGTCAGCACTTCGGGGGAGTTGTGGCAAAAAACGATGATAAAAGACATGGGCGGCCAACTGCACGCAAAAGTTGAAGCATTACAGTTGCGACCTTGGGGCCTGGAAACTGGATTTCGGCAGGAATAAACCTGAAGGGAAACACTCACGGATGACTGTTCAGGTAGAGCTGGGCCCAATTTTAGGTGAGTCCACTGATATCAGTGACGTCAGGTCCTTGTTTAGAATGAATTTCCACTCGAATTTCAGATATTTGCCGCTCACAGTTTGGAATGACTGGGTACAAGAGTTTCGGTGCGAATTATAGTGAAGGGAGGATGCCTTCTATAGTGAGAAGTGGTTTGTTGGTATTGCAGCAACTAGTGGAGGTGTCTGTTGACTAATAGCCTCATTATATGCGCAGGTTTAGTTCGGCCCCAGAATGGGGCAATTCCGGCAGAAGCACGGGGAAGGTCTTGTATGTGCTTCTCTGGCGGCAACAACACGTTGAGACCTGTGTTGGTCATTCGCACAGCTCCCTTTTGCCCGCAGCGACATGCACCGACTGTGGGCGCTTTGGAGCTGCCTTGCGTACTCCGGAAAGGTTTTTGCGCAAATATCAAAAGGTAGTTCATTCCTACCATGCCGCGAGTATCATAGTCTGATCCATTTGTAGGATCTTTCGTGCTCGTTACAACGTATGTGAAACTTGAGCCCAAAAAACGTCATATTGAGCTTAGACGACCACTCATATGGCAGCGACCCCGTTTGCGTTCAGTGCGACTATGCGACAGTAGCGTGGAATGGAGGCATAGTAGGTGGTGCACTGTTTGATGAGACAAATTTTATCTCACGGCAAGTCGACCCGCAGGCGCCATATGTTTTGTCGGTCTCAGGATACAAGAACAGCTATAAACTTGCAAACGTTGGGACGACTTCCACGAATCAAATGAAATGGCATGTGAACTTTCCAGCGGGCACCCGGCTATGGTTTCAGCTTGTAGACAGCAATAGCACTGATATTTATACCAGTGGGTCGTTCCTTTTTGTTCGTCTCAATTCGTTACTCACACTTCTCTAGACATTGTCACCGTGGCAGCGTCCTCTGACGCCAGCTGCGTGAATGTCACCAACCCTCTGGTGACCGATTCCAGCACTAGTTTATCCGCCTCACCTTCGACTGCGTCGACCGCTATTTCATCTACCGCCGCTGCTCCTGGCGCGAGCGGTAGTCCTGATCCGAATGGCAGACGGAGCTCCGCCGGTCCGATTGCTGGGGGCATTGTTGCAGGGGTCATGGCGTTATTATTGCTGCTGCTACTGGCTTTCTGGTGGCGCCGAAAATCCAAGAGACAGAGCTTAAGACCGGGTTCCAAGACCGAGCTAGATATGCGAGCGGAGCCCGACGGTATGATTGTCGAACCATTCTTACCAGACGCCCAAATTCTGCAGAGTAAGTGATTTATGCTCGGTCGACATAGCTTATTAACATCACTAGGTAATATGCGCGCAGCCGAGGAGCCCGTTCCTAGGAAAATTAGAATTATTCCTTCCACAAGCTTCTCATCGACACCTCTCATTTCTTCAGATGCGGGGCCATCCACAACCGCATCCAGTAGTTCGGCTCCTCAGTCTCCATACGAAGCCCCTCTTTCTGTGCCGAGCCCGACTTCCGCCTCTAGGAAGCATACCCGGCCTGTGGCTGCACCAGCAGGGCCAGTTCAAGAAAGCGACGCGGGCGTTCGTTTGATGGGCGGTGTAACTCGAGAGCAGCCGACTACGTTGCCCCCTGCCTATGACAGCTCGTGGAGAGAGTAATCCAATTCTTGGACCATTCTTAATAATTTCTTGGTGTCTCGCTGTATTCCGATAGCAGCCTTGTATTCGCTTTTCCGGACTATATTCAATCGATACGTCTTTCTAATCCACTGTTTATGGCTGGTTGCCTGATGGTGGGAGTACGCATGCAATAACAGCCAATGGGCCATTAATCCGGGCGCGAAGAAAACGCATACTGGTGGTCAAGTGGCTCGTGGCTTTCCACGGCTCCGAAATTTCAAATGGATGTATGATGTCATCATAACATCTCTCAACGCGGGAATCACTTCAATTTCTGAATTCAGCCACACTCGACCTAGAACGATCTTGGACCTTCGAAATGTCTAGACACAGAGATGTAAGAAATTTGAACATCCATGGTAGGCATCTCACCATAGGCATGACCTCCTAGGCCTAACAGCTTGTGTTAGATGAACTCGCCCAAGACGATCTCTCTGATGATTATGACGAAGAAGGTACACCCCATGATTATTTTCTTTCAGAGTCACTAACTTTGAATGATCTAGATGAGATGACTGCCGAGCAGAAAGGTAGCAGAACCCATTTCATGCGTGTTCCCACAGCTGATCTCGTGGCTAGACCGCATGGCTACCGGACTTGTGCAAGTTCGATCTGTGCTTGGTGATGAGGACGAGTCAGGCATCAAAGACAAACAAATTAAAGACGCTCTCTGGGACTCATATTTTGATGTGGAAGGGACGATCTCGTGGCTGTTAGGTACGCATTTACTCCCTGCATTTTGTCCAAATGCTCTAATCTCGCCATTACTAGACCAACGGGCTAAACAAGCTGCTACCGCCGCTAAAAAAGGTTCGTACAGACTTGTTTTGGTTTTCCCTTCCTTTTTTGAACTGCGGAGGAACAACGCAACCACCTTTCATTCCCATTCTGCTTTCCGGCTATCGTATCTTATTCTGGGTGTCCATCGGTGCTAGCATCCGACCCGGACGATGCCATACAAGCCCCCTTGACTGCACTCCAACGACTCGCTCTGCAACGCAAGCAGGCTGGGGCAACTCCGGCGACAAGTGGATCGAGTAAACCCTCTGGGCTTGCAAGTCTTGCAAAAGGGCTATCGCGAAAAACACCTCTTCAAAGTGTCCGGCCGACCGCCACCGAGCCCCCAGCTGTTCCATCCATTGCGGGTTCCACCTCTCCGCCTGCTACTATCTCCGCCTCTCCCCCAACCAAATTATCAAAGCTATCCGCCCTAGCCCAAAAGTCTGCCTCACAGCGCAACACGCCCTTGTCGTCCTTGTCTCGTATGGCGCAGACTCAGGCGGAATCCGGTTCGCTGTCAAACGGCCCGCCCTTATCGAAGCTTGCGTTACGCATAAAGGCCCAGAAGGAGGCGCAGGAGGTCGCGTCTCGCCCTCAACCACCACCTGTGGAAACATCCAATGAAGAGTCCATCAAACAGACGTCAAAGCTAGAGTTTAAACTTTTCGATGCCCTACAGCCAGGTGCTGCTGTCACCCCCTCCCCACATCTCGATGGCACGCCTCGCTTGGGTGCTCTCAGGGCGGGACCGTCCCCATTTGGCAACGTCCTTGTATCAAGGCGCCAATCGATTGAGCTAGGCGGCTCATTCGCCCGAGTCTACTCTGGAATTATGTCGGGTCCACCTTCGTCTGCGTTCCAATTCAACACACCTTCGCCCGACGATGCGGTTATGGCCGCACGAGAAGGAACCCGTCTCAATGCATACAAGAAAGCGTCTACCGTGGCAGGATCTAGGAAATGACTCGCTGTTGGACACCCTGGATATACTCTCATCAAATCGATATTTTATACCCATTCCTTGCTCCTGACTTTCCGTTGAGATACAAGCTGACACATTCTAACTTGCAGCCGCTCACCAGGCTCATGCGCCACCGGGGTTGAAGAAAGTCAATCCTAACAAGCAACCTCCATCAACCAAGGCAACACCAAAAACGCCCGTGCCGCCTCGCGCGTCCACACCAAAGAAGAAGACAGAAGCCTCAACAAGCGCTCTTGACATGGATATGGCTGGCCTCAATATCGAGAAACCCGAAGACGCACAGTCACAAGCAGAAGAGCTCCCTCCACCCAAGGTGACAATCGCAAGAGAACGAGTACTTGAAGAAGCGAGGAAAGAAGCAAACCAGGGTGACTCTGGTGGACGAAGGAGACTAAGCCTGGTGGTTATTGGTAAGTCGTTTTTTACGAGCATATAATTGACGCAAATGTTGAGTGATGCTAGGACACGTCGATGCCGGAAAGTCAACCCTGATGGGGAGATTGCTGTACGAGTGTGGGCAAGTGGAAGAAAAACGACGACGGGACCACGAGCGGGCGAGTGAGAAGGCCGGCAAGGCTAGCTTTAGTTGGGCATGGGAGCTGGACGCTGGTGCAGAAGAGCGAGAGAGGTGAGGTTCTGAAGTTTGTTGAGTTTGTGTGCTAGGGCTAACTCAAACGAAAGGGGGATTACAATGGACATTGCCCAGTCTGTCTTGCCGACTGAGCACCGGATAGTATCGATCTTGGATGCGCCTGGACACAAAGATTTTGTCCCCAACATGATCTCCGGTGCCTCTCAAGCTGATTGCGCGCTCCTCGTCGTCGACGCAACAACCGGTGCGTTTGAGAAGGGTTTCGAAGGTGGAGGTCAAACACGAGAGCATATCGGTGTTGTGCGTAGTTTGGGTGTCAGGAACCTTGTCGTGGCGGTAAACAAGATGGACATGGTGCGCCATTCATCAATTTGCTAACGGTCGTTAAACTGTATGCGACCTATCTAGGTAGATTATAAGAAGTTAAGGTTCGACGAGATTCAAGGAGCTCTGTTCCCCTTTCTTATCCAGGCTGGGTTCAACGCGTCTCGCATTGCATTTGTCCCGTGCGCCGGCGTGTCTGGTGTCAATTTGACTAAACTGGACAACGCAACACTCGGGTCGTGGTGGAACGGACCACCGCTTGTCGACTATCTTGGTTGGTCTACCTTTTCTTTTTATGTATTGAATCTAATGGATAGCAAATAGATAAACTTGAGCCTCCTACGCGAGAGTTCGACACCCCTCTCCGTATTCCGCTCTCCAACGTATTCAAAGGGGTCACATCTTCTGGCGTGGGTGTATCAGGGCGTATTAGCGGAGGAGTTGTTCAAGTGGGTGAGAAAGTCCGAGTCGTGCCGGGTGATGAGTCTGCAGTGACAAGAAGTACGTAAATTGCTACCTGTGTTAGTGCGTGTACTGATAGCATACACTCAAGGCATCGAGAAGGACGACACGAACGTCCAGTGGGCTGCAGCGGGGTCAAACGTTACACTGTACCTCGCAGGAATCGATTCTGTTCATCTTACGTGAGTCTTCTCTGTTTTTCATCGTCTACATCCAAAATCATGCCTGCCTCATTACAGCATCGGTTCAGTCCTGTGCTCGCTCAACGACGTCGTCCCGCTCGCGTCATCTTTTACGGCTCAAATAATCGTCTTTGACATTCAATTACCTATTATTGGTGGATCGTCCATCGAACTCTTTCACCACTCGCGTGAAGTGCCAGCGACAGTGTCCAAATTGATCGAGACAGTGGATCGTGCGACAGGTGCTGTAATCAAGCGGAACCCTCGGTGAGTTTTCGCACGAGGTAACGAGGGACGCATGGTTAACGTGATGCTTGGGAATAGTGTACTACCAAAAGCGAGCTCGGCAAAAGTGACGATTACGCTCAGGGCACCATCCTCGGGGGCTGGTGCGCGCGGTGCGTCGATCCCGCTTGAGCCCTTTGCCGTGAACAAAGAGATGGGCCGAATCTTGTTAAGACGTGGGGGAGAGACGATTGCTGCTGGTGAGTATTCGCCTTCTAATGCACGCGAGTGAAATTCTCATGCATTCGTGTAGGCATCGTAACGGAAATATTTAGCTAATTGTAAATTTGAACTAGCAAGCATCTTAGAGGATTACTGTATATCAAGCATGTGCTCTAAAAAGGAAAGCAGAACAGATTGGATTGAAAGACGTCTATCTAGAGAGAAGAGAAAGATAAAAGGTGCATGGGTGCAGCTAAGAGAGAGCTGCAGAACAGAAACTGTAGCGTGTTACACAAAAGCCTTTCCTGAACAAGAATACAGGCGAACTAAAAGTAACACAACAACCAAAGTAAACACAAACAGGGCAGTCGAGTTGAGAGATTCAGAGTGGAAGAAAGTCCTACGTGAAGCTGATCAAGGCGAGCTGCTCTCTTTATGACTAATAAAGACGCTCTTGAGCTTTCCGAATAGTGACTGGCGTTTCTTCCTATCTGCGGTTGTGGGCGTCGTGGGAGTCGAGTCAGACTCGGACGGGAAGCGAGCTTTACCAGCGGGCGTGACAGGGGCACTCTTGGAGTTGGCAAGAACAGCCGACGGGGTGAGCGTCGTGTCGATCTTGGTCGTTCCCTTGGTAGCCTCGACAGGGGCGGTATCGGTAGTATCCGTGGTAGTCGTAGCCGTGTCGACCGTGGTAGCGTCAGTCGTAGCTTCTGCGACCGGAGCTTCAGCTGTGGTAGGCTCAGCCACAGCGGTATCAGCCTTGGTGGTATCAGCTGTGGCTGGGGCAGGGGTAACAATAGTCTCCTCGGGGACGGGAGGGGAAACTACGACATTTGCTGCAGGCTCGCCAGCCGGATAGGGGTGAGAAGGCTCGAGGGGAGCGGTCGTGGCGGCAGGTTCCTTGGGAGCGGCTACCGAGTATGTAAGTTATCAAAAGATCCCCAACGCAAGGGTACGGAGCCCCAGAGTTGTAAAGGGCTTACCTTCAGCAACTGCGGGGATAGGCTCTGGTGCAGGAGCAGCAGGGGCGGGTGCAGGCTCTTTTGCTTCAGCTTCCTCGACGGGAATCTGCCAAATACGTCAGAATCAACTGGACCCTAATGAAAGAAGGCACACGCTTACTTTGTCAGCATTAATAGGATCAATTCCGGTGATCGTGTGAATGGCTGCTCCAACACCAGACAGCACGTATCCCGCCGTCGAATCTCCAGCGCCCTCTTTGGCGACAATGGTATCAACGGCGTCCTTGGCCTCATCGGTCGCGGCAATCTCCTGAAGCTTTGCTTGAGCGTTCTGGACCGGTGCACTCGTGGCAATGGCTTCGGCGTGCGGGGCAACGGCATCCTTGACAGTATCGACATGAGGTGCGATAGCAGCCTGTGCAGCTTCGACGTGGGGAGCGATAGCGGCTTGAGCTGCCTCGATGTGCGGGGCTGCTGCGGCCTTGGTCGCGTCGACGTAAGGTTGAGCTGCTTCTACGCCCGTAGACACGCTGGAAGAAACGACAGGAATGGCGTCGGTGGTAGCGGATTGGACGGAAGTTTGCACATTTGCGTGGGCGTCGTTGATTGCAGGGATAGCAGTAGTCTTTGCGGTTTCCACATGAGGCGCAGCTGCCTCCTGGAGGTTAGCGGCGGCGGCTTGAACTTGCTCCACGACCGGAGCAGTGGTTTCCTGGGTCTTTTCAACCGCTGGGGCCGTAACTTCCTGGACTTTGCTGACAACGTCCTGGATCTGAGCGGTAACTGGAGCGGCGGCCTCTTGCGCTTGGGCAACCACAGGCTTAGCAATTTCTTCGGCCCGGGCGACGATAGGAACAGCGGCCGCAGGGAGGATGGCAGCGGCTGCGGCTGCAAGTGGGGTAGCAGTTGACTGCTCAACTAGCTCGGCGGGCTCCCCAGCCAAGTCGGTGGCTGCGACCTCGTCAGTCGGCGGAAGTGGAGACGGAGCGGCAGCCTCGGTATGAGCCGCAACGGGCGCGTCGGCGATGGCAGTTGTCTCGGGAACCGAGGCAGGGCCTGGAGCTGCGGCCGCAACCAAGGTTTCAGGCTCGGGAGCAGGAGCAGGCTTGGGCGGAACGACGTAAATGTTGTTATCGTTGGAGCCATCGAGGGTGACAGGTTGTTCCTTGCAGGCTTGCCAGACGCCATCGACAACGTACTTGTAGTGGACTTCAGATCCCCACGGAAGATCGACTTTTTACACATTGTCAGATCGGAAAATCATGATTTACGTAGCGAAAAAGACTCACCGGTGCCGGTGAAGCCAGTGTCAGTCTTGGTGAGCTGGACAGACTTGGACCACTACGGACAAGGATGTTAGCAAGTTTGCGCTGGTGGCGGGCAGAGCGCGTATTGCGTCAGCTCACGTTATCAAAGCTTCCCGTCAAGATAACCTCGGTAGCATCGGTCGAGGGCCTTTAGACGCGCGGTGAGCGACAGCCTGGACAGAACGAAAAACAGCGCGACATACCAGGTGAACGTCGCGGTGTGGAACTCGGCCATGTTGTGGTAGATTAGACTGGGAACCGGGCGGGAATGACTGATTAGCAGCGAAGGGAGGTAGAGGGGGAACGACGAGAAACTTACTGTATTCTGGGGGTTAATGAACGTCGAGCAGAGCAAGCGACGATCAGGTGAAGAATGAGGACGGTCGTGGTGAAGCTCCAAGCAACAACAGAGCACAACGAGCGATAATCAGATCACGTGCATGATATCACCAGCGCTCGCCCCGTCCACCTGCCCCAATGCTCGCGTCTGCTCTCCGCACTGCACGCGTAAGCTCTGTTTCTCGCCTCCAGACACCTTATTGACAATACCCAGTCGACTATCCGGCCGTGCCACACTCCGAACCGGGGTTTTGCGAAACTCACGTTGGTCGGTCACCTAGGGGCCGATCCTGAACTAAAAACAACTAAAAATGATCGCGAATATGTGTCGTAAGCGCGTCCCATCTCAAAAGCTGTTTTTTCTAACCCAGCACCCAGATACACTGTAGCAACCAGGGGTGAACGCCCCCCACCTGCACCAGACGGCAGTATGTTTGCTTACTCGACGAGCCGCGTTACACTAACCGCCCAATCCAGCGCGCCAGGAACCTGCAACTTCATGGCACCGCGTCTATGCGTTCTTGCCCGGACAAGTTCCTTATCTTACGAGTTTAACAAAAGGGTTAGTCCCGATTGACATTTTATTCTCATTCAACCCAACGGCCTATGCCTGCAGATCCCTGGTTTACGTTGAAGCCGAATATGAATTGCGCGAACCCATACCAGGCGCAGCGCCAGGAGAGCCTGGATCGCAGCGCCAAGTTTTCCTGCGTCATGGTACGTCCTACCACGATTGTACGCCCAACGTCTGACGGGTTGGTTAGAGAGAATAAAACTTCTCAAGCGGTCAGACCGCCACGAAGAAACGGAGTAATCTTTGCCCGCTATATGTTCTGTTCTTGGGCTATTGGGTTTGACCTTGACCAGTTGAATTCATGCATTCGATCCCCTCTCAGGTCTTTTAAATAACGATTATTTAGTTTCCTCTGACACAGCCACAAATCAGTGGCCGTGTGGCTCGTGATAGGGTTGCCGCGAGATGGAGACAACAGAGATGCATATCGTCTCGAGTGGGATCTTCTAGGCCACGAGACTGATGGA
>WSLM01000008.1:35110-63784 GCA_019677335.1 Ceratobasidium sp. UAMH 11750 | reverse complement strand
ATGCACAATGTACGCGACAGTGTCCTTGATTATGGTGCCACACTGCTGCCCACGGTGCGTACCGGGTACGCACATTGCTGGAGCATGGCAACATGTGCTCTTGGTTGCCACGCCATGCCACAGCTCTCAGTGCGTACTTGGTACGCAGCTTGATATGGGGTGTAAGACAGTAGCCAAGATTCTCCCTCGGGTTTATTGTGCTGCACTGCTGTACTGCAGCCCCAAGTGCGTGCCAGGTACGCGCTGTCAAGCACACAAAACCCGCACCACGGAGCAGCACGGGCTATACAGCGTCCTCGATTCTGGTGTTGCACCGCTGCCCATGGTGCGTACCGGGTACGCACATTGTCAGAGCATGGCAACCTCTGCTCTTGATTGCCGGGCCATGCCACAGCTCTTGTGCGTACTCGGCACGCAGTGTGGTACGGGGTGCAAGACAGCAGACAGGCTTCACCCCTTGGGTTGGGATGTCATGCTGCACTGGTGCTCCAAGTGCGTGCCAGGTACGCACTGTATAGCACACCAACCCCCACCATGGAGCAGCGTAAATGTTGCCCTTGCCTTTGGTCATCGTGCCACACCACTGCCCGTGGTGCGTACCGGGCACGCAGGTTTTGAAAGCATGGGTAGCATGCGCTCTTCATTGTCGCACCATGCCTCGGTTCTTGTGCGTACTTGGTACGCAGCTTGATCGGGGGTGCAAGACAATGGACAGGATTCACCCGTGGATTATTGTGCACCACTACTGCTCTGAGTGCGTGCCAGGTATGCACTGTCTAGAGCACATACCTGCACCATGGAGCGGCATGGGTTTGTGCTAGTATTGCCCAAATAGTGGCCTTGATCATTGTGCCACACCACTGCCCATGGTGCGTACCACGTACGCAGATTGTGATCAGCTACAGCTGATGCCATATCGATAGGCCACAGTCCTGCTCTCGCACATAGGGTCTTTTGTTTGCTAACTAAGCGCGGCGCTTCCATGTCTCTCTCTCCTTCGTGGTTCACTGACACACCTTAAGAGCGTGAAGGGGCTTTTCCCCCAGATGCGACGCCAAAGGGCCACAAATTCAATATACTTCAACGTTCATTCAAACCATCCAGTAAGTGATCCAACTGTACCAGCGCACCGGGAGGGTTGTCCAGACCCCGGTCGCAGCTGGTTGGCCACGACGACTTGACAGACAACCACAATGCAGAGGTGAACAAAACCACAAGTGCACCCCTCATCCCCACTGACTATCCCTGAAAGCTTCTCAAGAGCCGCCTGCTCCGCTGCCCTGAATTCTCAGTTTGTGAGCTAATACACTCGGGGAACAGTGGAACCGGAGGAGGAGCACCAGCACCAGTCACGAATGGGATGCAAAGGGTATGGCTGGGCTGCGAGGCACCGGGAGGATATGGAAGTGACACAAAGTAGTTTGGCCGGGATATAGTGCAACAGAATGGAGAGATGTATGCGGCAACCCT
Source organism: Ceratobasidium sp. UAMH 11750 (assembly GCA_019677335.1). Taxonomy (NCBI): domain Eukaryota; kingdom Fungi; phylum Basidiomycota; class Agaricomycetes; order Cantharellales; family Ceratobasidiaceae; genus Ceratobasidium; species Ceratobasidium sp. UAMH 11750. The sequence continues at coordinate 62,314 of WSLM01000008.1, read as the reverse complement.
CCTCCCCTCTGGGCTCTCATTTATACCTATTTTTGTTCCATTTTTGAGCGCCGAGAAGCGCGCAATATTTTCCCACTGCGGTTCAATCATTGGATAATCTACTATTTTACTTCATTTATGGCATTTTCTGTTTGGTCTGGCATCGGGCAGTTTGTGTGATTATATTTGTAGCCGAGGACCCTGTGTGTACAAAAGTCGAGGGTGGCCTATCGATATGGCGCCAGCTGTCACATATTCACACTCAGTTTACTATGTTGGCATGCCGGAAATCTGAGTCTAATAATAAATTCTCCGGTGCTCAACTGCCTTTGTAGGCCAATATAATATGTGCGTCGTGGGTTTCCGACGCTCCCCAACATGCTCAACTCACCCCGCGATTGGCCCTCTCTGGTGCATCAAACCCGCCCCACTCGACCAACCTCCTGGTCAGAGGTACAGTGGTCAAAGGTAATGCCTGCACGTGCAGGGCGGGTGTGCGGCGCCCTCCATCGACCCGTCGGCCCCAATTGTGTACCTAATTAGCCCTCGGCCCTCCGTTGCCTTGCACTTTCCTCGCCTGGACCCAGACCACGCCCTGCTTGCCCACTCCTGGTCGGAGATATCGCGGGTGAAGACAGTGCCCGCATCTGCAGGGCGGGGTCTGTCCGACTAGATCCTGCGCATGTTTGATCAACACCGTGGCGCTCCGCATCAAAAGCGCCCCGCTCGTTTAGGATTGCCGGGTTGTCGGGCTATCAGAGGCGCCTTGTCCTCAGGCATCAGTCTCGCCTCGCTGGGCCCTCTCACGCTCGGGGAGATGGTGGGCCGAGGCAGGGCCTGCGGATGCGAGGCGAGACGGTGATGGGCGGGACGGTCGCAGTTAGAGCTAGCAGAAACGAGGTCATGTGAGGTTTATTTATGCTCAGGTGACAGCGGTCCCTGAATCATGTGACTGCCCACCTAAAGATGTTGGGGCGCCTGCAAACCTGGGGTTGGGCACATACCGGTAGTATATCCAAAAGAGCGACCCCCCCTGTAGAAACGGTGGGCGGGCACAGGCCGGGCGAGCGGATCACCCACGTGAACGAGGGTGGGCACGTGCATACAAGGGCAAGTATATGTGCCGACAGAGACGAGATCAACGGTGAGTGTGTGGTTTGATTCGGTGGGCTGGGACTCCCCTAGAACATGCACGTGCCCTAGACGGCAAAATGTAGGTGGCAAATGCGGGCATGAGTACAGGCAAACAAGCGGCTGGTAAGCGGTGGGCTGACAGAGTAAGATGGCGTGGCTTACTAGGGACAGCCCGCCGCTCAGGCGGTGGAATGCGCGCGACAAGCGTGGGATGACGGCAGGGGCGGTCAGTGGCATGGGCAACGTCATTGAGCCTGAGCTTACTTGCATGTCGGCGACGCCCAACAGCGTTGTTGTCTCGTGGCGGGCGAGTTGCGATGTGGCGGAGCGGAGTGAAAGACAATGAAAAAACACCGTGTCACACCATGCACACAGGCCACGCCAGCACCCTGTTGCCACTCTGTGTTTTTTCACTCCTCCACTCGCCCCCAACGTCTCATCAACCCGCCCTCTGGCGTTGCCGACATGGTAAGCACCACGCTCAACGCTGATGCCCATGTTGTTGACTGTTCACCCCTTCCCGCCTCGTGCTGCGGTTACCTGCGCTTGGTCAGGTCTTTCTTGAGTAAGTCGTGTTGTCCAATCATGACGACCCGCCGCTTACCGTCTATCTCACTCACTCTCGGGGTGCGCTTGTTCAGCTGCGCCGATTTCGACTGCCACATGTTCGGTCGGCTTCACCACCCGACCACGGCTTTTGGTGTCATCGACACGCGGATGAGCTCCATGACAAACGTCGAGATCTATGCTGCTGACCGCTCCTCAATCTAGTCGCTCGCGCCTTGCCCTCCAAGAGATCCGAGTTTTCCTGGTAAACCCTCTTTCATCCACACTGTTGTTGATGTTTGCTCATGCGCACCCCCATCTGTCCGCCGTCCGTCCTATCCGCTTGCCCGACCTCTACCTGGGGTGCACACACTGCCTCGCTCTCCCACTTTGTTCCATGTGCACACTACCCTCGCTCGGCCCCGTTCTCACCCTTTCCCACAGTTTGCATGCTCCCGGTGAGCACACACTGTCTCACACACTGGATTTGAGTCCGGTGTGCTCGGCTGCTCCTATGCCCTCACACGACCACTCGATCAAAACCTCGCCCGAGCCGCCGAGGACTGTCTCGCCTTCTCGGCTATGCTCGCCAATGTTACCCCTGGGGGATCGGCCTCGACCTTTCGCACCTCCCGCGCCACCGTGTCCAAGCAAGAACGTCCCGCCTGGTGCGACAAAGTCCTCAGCGCGCTCTGTTTTGTTCACTCGATCGGGCTCACCCACAGCGACACCAACGCGCTCAACGTCTTCATTGTTCCAAGCCGAGCCCTGCGCGGCTGCGCATTCGGAGCAGCCAAATTAATTGACTTTGAAGGAAGCACCGCAATGGGCAAACATGAGTACCTGGCTCCGTGCGCTTGCCCGCTTTGCGCCCACAAAGTTACTCGGGCATGGGATCATGCCATGCGCGGTGCTGCCGTCGTACATGAGCGGAGCGACACGCACAGCGGCCGGACCAAGAGCAGAAGCCGCACTGGCGGACCGAGCGGCGAGACCACACCGCGTGCAGGAGTTGCCTCGCGCCGCTCACCTCAGCCTGCTCCCGCGGTTCACCCCTCGCTCTGCTGCTCAATGTTAAATACTGTAGTTAGCGATCAATTAATAAATCAATTATCCCTAGCTTTAACCCACACGCCGATTTCGGCTTGAATTTCACAAACCTTGCACATCACTGCATGCACACTGAGACTGTGGCACATTGGGGGAGCGCTTCCTGGCTGCTCTTCCGCATCATATAACCTGGTCAGCCATGTGGAGTGTTGCACCGAGTTAGATTCTCATTCCTGTTAGGGCAAGGGCGGGTGGCGTGAGCAAAGGTGCCTCTGTTCTTTTGTTTAGGGCCGCGGCCATCCTTTCTCCTCCGCATGGGTCCTAAGACATCATCAGCACGTGATTGATGACGATGAGATATAACCCCAACTTCCTACCGATCCCCCCCAACAGTGATATCCACCCGACCAACATGTCCAGCTTCATCTTCGCCGAGCGATTCTTCAAGCTCCCCGAACTTGTCGCCATGATTGTACAGCTCGTACACCGCGCCGACCTGTTTAACCTCTTGCGCGTCAACCGCATTTCTTCCGCCCACGCCGCCGCTCTCATCTGGAGGGAGGTCCCCGGCTTGGATGTGCTCCTTGCGCTCCTTCCGTCCCGCGGCCCGGCCACAGTACACTCCGTCGATGGTGCAGCTCAGGTACGGGGCTTGTAACATCCAAAGGGCCTTGAACTAACACTCGAGCTGTGGCCGCTAGGTTCTTCCCACCGCTGTGGGTCACAAAAGCCAAGATGAGTTGGGGAGGTTTGGGGTCTACGCGCCATTCGTTCAAACCCTGCTTGTATCTGGCCGCCATGGTTCCCGATCCGGCCGGTACCACTTCTCTGGCTTTGAGCGGGTACAAGGGTTAAAGTGCTTGTTGCCAAACCTGCGCAGCCTAGTGATTGACCAGCGCACAAAGTCCTTGCCTGCCGCAATGCTGCACGACATCCTCTCCGCCTTCTATTGCAGCTCCTGCACATTTATCGAGCTCCGCGGCTTCTTTTCCGAGACCGGCTCTGGTGTAACCGAGTTCCCTCAAGCCTTGAGCTTTATTTGGGGGGGCGCCAATTTGCGGACGCTCGTTCTTATGGCGGAGGGCGCTGTTGACGATGAAGAATGGCCTCGTCTAGCTGCGGGGTTTGCCGCGGTACCGTCTCTGGTGTGCCTCACGCTCAGCGCCTTCTGGATAGAGCGCGAAATCTTTATGGCTGTCGGTCAGTTGCCAAAACTCGAACAATTAACGCTGGTACACGACCAGATCAGGCACCCCTTCGATTCCGATCTGTCCGATGAGCTCTCGGTACCACATGGATCTTTTGCCGCGCTCACTCGCCTTGAGTGTGTCGGTAACTGGGCAGCCACCTCTCTTGCCTCCCTCACCCAATTTCCGCCACTCTTTTCCAATGTTCGATCAGTCCACCTCAGTGCCCGCAGCTCTCAGCAGCACGATGTGGTCAACCTGTTCAGCGGACTTGGAACTCACGCAACCCACCTCTCCTCCATTATATACCGTGCCTCGACCCGCCCGTTAACGATGCCAGAATTGGCACCGCTCATGGAAATCCCGCTGAAACAACTCGAATTGAAGAATGCGCGCCTCGATTGGGACTATCAGCTTGACGATATGTTACAGAGCTGTCCAGCGTGGCACAAGTCGCTTGTCCATTTCGCGATGCCGGCCGAATTTTTCCCGCCCGATACCCTGCTCCTGTTCGCCGAATTCGCTTCATTAAGGACGCTCTGCATCTCGCTGGATCTCGAGGAGGAACTTCCGCCTAGGTCCACAGCCCCTGGCCCGATCAGCCGGCAGACATTGAGATTGGAAAGTCCGCTCGAGCTGGCAGGTGTATCTGATGAGCTCCTTGAGGGACTTGCGGCGTGGGTTTGCATCTTATTTTGTCTGGTCTCAATCTCACCTCTAGCCTGCAGGCTGCTTATGTTCTGTTGGCATGACGTAGAACTTGCCATGTACGAAGATCTGGAGGAACCCACCAGCCCTGATTCGGACGAAGCAGAGGCGTTTAAGGGTCTAGTTAGGAAGATCGAGAAGTTCAAGCTCAAGCGCGAGACATGCCGGGGATCTTGAATATACACGAATATTGGATTATTATCGCAACGGCTGTCAAATGTACAAAAAAACTATATATAATACGCGGATCACAAACGCACTAGAGCTTGAGCCGCTAAGTTCTCATTTGGCCCTGGACGCGCCGGACGCACGATTGGCAGAGAGCCGGAGCGGTTGTGCGCGAGTGGGGCTTCGAGGGCGAGCCAACATCTGGGCCTTGGCATCTTGCTCATCCAATTCCATGGCTAAAGCGCGATCTCTGCTGTTCACGGGGGGGGGAGGAGCGGCCTTGCGTACGGCTGGGGCAAAACCGGTTCGCTTCTTGGTAGGTTGGCTTGGCTGCGAGCTCGACGATTGGGGTGGCGGCAACGAGGACCCTGGGCGCACGCTTGCACGCTCCACGCTCGATGACGTAGCCGTGGTGGGCTCCCGCGCATCCTTGGCTGTCGTTGGCGCAGGCTTTGGCCCTGATATCCGACTCGCCCGTCCAACCACCCGTGGCTGGTGCACAGCTGCGCCAGGTTTACCAGCAGGTATGCTCGGCTTGGGGTTAGCGCGAGGGGAGCCGATGCCCAAACTACGGGCTAGCTGTCGTTCCTCCTCCGAGTATTCGGTCGATTGGATAGGCGCAGCGTGCGGGGTGGGGCCAGAACCCATTGTCCGAGCCGGGGAGACTGCAGGCTCGCCAGAGAGCCGGGCGTTACCGTCAGAGGGCGAAGAGCGAGCGCAGCGCTGATCCTGCGAGGTAGACTCAGGGCTAGACGCGACGCGCATGCGCGACAAGTCGAACATGTCAAGACCAGCGTCGACTGCCGATTCGCCAAGGTCAGCGGTCGGAGGAGCCCGCAGCTTTGGTCGTGCCAGTCGCCTTTGTTGAGCCTGCGGCTGAGAGGCTTGGGCTGGCGGCGGTGGCGGCTGCGGGGCCGGGGCGACGACCGATGTGGCTTGGGTCTTCCGCGCAGCAGATGCCTGTGCAAGGATTAGTTGAGTATCTGAGAGTCGCAAAGCGTCCATGCGGAAATCACCAACCTTCTTGGGCTGCTCCGACGATCCAGGTTCCCCATGGCCCCGCTTGGTGGCCACCTTACTTTCAGCCGGCCCCACAGTGGACGAAGATCCGGATTGGCTGGAAGCGTTAGAGCTTGCCCCCCCTTCCTCACCGGTTGGCTGGGATGCAGGCGCGGCCTTGACCTTTGACCCCGTCGCCCGAGCTCGCTTAGCAGGCTTCGACGGGAGCTGGCTAGCCTCGTTCGAGTTTGCCTCGTCATCACTGTCGATGACGCGGCGCTTGCGGACCCGGTCTGCAACCTTGGAGGGTTTAGCGTCGTTCTGTGTTGCACAATCCGCCTCGTACGCCGCCTCGGCTTCGTCTTCATCTTCAGAGTCGACCGTAGTTGAGGTAATGATGGTGTGGGCGCGGTGAAGCGCCTGTTTCGCGGCCAGGAAGCTATCCAACATCATCGTTTTCCCGTTCGCGTATCCCGCTAACGCCAGGTCGATGGTGCCGGGCGCTATGATATCCAACACAACCACGTCCCGCAATTGTCCGTAGCGCCATGCCCTACCAATGATTTGCGCCCTTTCTAGCCCAGACCAAACGCCGCTCTGGGTTTTAGGTCAGCCCCCCATGTAGTGCAGCGTCGGCCAACTGCTTACCACAAGAATAATAATAGAAGCGGCCGTCAGGTTGAGGCCAGCGGATCCCACATTGCTGATCAGCATGATGCGACAGTTGTCGTCCGTCGTAAACTTCTTCACTGCCGCGTCGCGTTTCCGTGCCGTCATGGTACCATCGTACTCGACGAAACCTCGCCCTTTGACTTCCAGAAACTAATCGAACAGTTCGATCGGTCAGCAGCGGCCGGGCAGATTAGAGGGAGTGGACTGGTCCCTACCTTCTTTACCAGAATGCGGTGGAGCCTGTAGGCGACATAGATAAGGAACTTGCGCGGGCGATCGCTCGGAGCAGGGTCGTCCATTTTCTCCTCGGCGGCATGGTCTCTGGTCCCGTCTGGCCGATACACCGGGACCTTGGGATTTCCGGACCAGAAATGATCGACGATTTCCCCTACTTTCTGCACCCTGGTCGACGCCTTTTCATGAATATTACTGGCATTCCAATCGTCGGCCATCTTGTCAGCCAGCTTGTATTTCTTCAGGTTCTCGTCGATCTCCTGTTGCATAATCTTCGCAATTCTATGGTCCATTGCAGCGTTCTTCTGGTCGAATAGGAAGTTCTAGCCCATGAAGATTGCTGTCTCAGCGTGGAGCCATCGGCTGCTGACGCAGTCGACTCACCGTCCACTTGATGATGGATCCCTCGCACTCATCGGCGCTGGTTATCGCAGGACCAAGTGAAGCTAATCAGTGATTTCGGTTAAGCGGGTGTGACACTAGGTGCTTACTCTCGTAACTTCTTTGCACGCAGATGCTCGTCGTTCACACGAGCCACTTCTTCTGCCTCCACCGGCGATAGCGGACTATATACGACACCTGTCTTGTAAGGCATGAGGTCTAAGACGGGTCTACCATCTGCGTCCTTGGAGCTCCCGGTGCGACGGACCACGATCTCGAGCATGACCTCCCGGATCATGTTGATTGGACCTCGCGCGATGAAGACTCTCTTGAGGAGTTCCATCTGGTCGTCGCTCGAGTACTTCTGCCTCAGGGCCTCGATTGTGCTCTCGACTCGGGGGTCATCTTCGCTCCATCCGGACTTGGAGGCCACTAGCTCGGCTTCTGCTTGGATCGTGGCCTCGACGATAATCTTGGAATCATCCTCCCACTCCCTCGTTCGATCTCGCTGTGAGTCCATCATCTGCTCGAAGAGCTTCCTGCCATTGTCACCGATCATCGGCTCGTATCGTAGTACCCTCCCTTGGGAGGCGAGGTCCTGGAAAGCATGTGTCAACGCACAGAATTTTCGGCCAACAAACGCATCAAGCCTTACCTTGGGGCCGGTGAATATTGGTGTGGCGGTTGCGCCAATCCGAAGGTGCGAATTTTCCGCCAGGGCAAGGGAGGCCAGGTACGTTAGGCAGGAGTTTCGGAGGTTGTGTATTTCATCCAAGGCCAACATATTCCACTTGATACCGAAAATAGTCTTGCTCACATCGAGGCCTGTACGGAACTTAGGCACCTGCCCCTCCGCTTGCTTCAGCTTGGCAGCTTGCCCCCTCAGGGTGCTCGACGGCGGGAGCAGGCACCTCGTCACTTCCGACGCAAGGGCCTGACATCAATTAGCCACACTCAGTTCCAGGTCCAGTCTCGTCGGAGCAAGCGTCCAAACTCACCGAGAACTCGGCCACAACGATAATCTTGCTTGCGTTCTCGCCGTTCGGTCCCATGGCTTTCCTGAATGGCCCGTTCGGGTCCGAGAAGTACTGGTCGATAGGCTTGTGATCGTTGGAGAAGTGGAGGATTATGAAGCTGCCCTTCTGCGTGAATGTCTCGAGTTGATCCAGCCACTGGCGGGCGAGAGTGCGCGGCACCGCGATGAGCGTCGGAAGATTTGGGACTTCTTTGAGCCCTGCGAAGTATGGTTTCTCCATTTCTACAAGCAGGAGCTCAGCCAGAGTCGTGAGTGGTGGATGTCACTGGTTGGACTCACCGATCGTGAAAGCTGGAGGTGGAAGCCTCTCCGCCTCGCCTCGCTTCTGCTGCTCCCGCAAGTGAGCGAGCATGCTGATGACTCCAATGATCTGGAGAGTCTTCCCCAAACCCACATCGTCACACAAGAGCGTTGGACGTGAACAATCCCCGAGGTCCTTCGTGAAAGCACCCTCCAATATCGCGTTCACCCCAACAATTTGGTGCCACTTGGGCAGTATCTTCGCTCTCGCAGCCTCGCCAGGCTTCCGGGGAGGGGCACCTGGCTCGGCAAAAGGAAACTGAGTCGCCCCAGGCAGGCCAAGATTGGCCCACGTCTTCTCCGTTGGCCAGTCCTTGAAGCGGTCAACCCCAATGTCTGTCTCGTCCGCCGTGAGGTCGATAGGGTTGAACTCGAGTGGGGGTGGGACGAGAGCGTCGGGGTCACTGCATAGGGAGTTGCAGTATTCCTCCATGTAGTATTGGAATGCGGCAGTCATTTCGGCTTCTTCTGGCAGAACTGGACCAGGGCCGGCGCCCTTAGCCTTCGCTTTGCGCTTGCGCCTCGGCTCTGCATTACCGCTCAGCCTAACAAACTCCAACTGCGACGTTATGGCGAACTTACTTTTCGCGGCTTCGTCTACATATCCCATCTCCTCCCACAGCTCGTTCAGGTCCGCTTCTCGGTCCTGGAAATCTGGCTCATCATACTCAAGAGTCTGCTGGGCGGTCGCGCGCCAATCCTTCAACTTCCTCCCGGCTGCCTGGAGCGATCTGGGTGTCCTCAGGCGTTTCGCCTCTGCGGATCTTTCTATCAGTCCCAGTCGAGTTTAGACAAGGCGCCCCACTCACCTTCCAGCTGCGCGTCCAGTTCCTCGCGCTGTCGTTTCGACCTCTTTTTGAGAACCTCGAGCTTCCGGAATAGGCTCTCCCACACTCGGCTGAGGAAGCAACTCACGGACTTCCTATACTCGGAGTTGACAATACCCCGGCTGTTGACCGCACAATCCCCAAATACAAGTCGAGCAACCTCGTTCCGTAGCTCAGCCGACTCGAGGTACTGCCCCGGCGGTGGGGTCGAAATATCGCACTCGTCAACGGAGGAGGTTGGGCGCCGCTGTGGTTTACTTGCTTAGTATGCTAGGTCGGCACGGCTTGAGTGAAATTGGCACTCACCCTAAATTCTTCCCTTCGATCTCTGAGCGCCTCCACTGGCGTTGCCCGATGGCGGGCCATAACATCCGCCACGATCGACAGAATGCCACCCGGCCTCTTGAGGAGCGCAAGAACCACGTCCCGGTAGTCGGCCCAGAAGTGCTCTTCCCCGCCTTGCTTTTTCATAGTTTTGCGCTCCCGAAGGTCCAGCCTGGCCATAACCCAGTCCGCTGCGCGCTTCTGGTCGATGCCACGGAGTGTGCGGACCCGGAGGTAATTATCCACAAAGGAGGAAGCTCTAAGGAAACTCGTGTCGGAGAGGTTTTTCACCGTCGCAGGCGGCAAGCTCGCAAGAGTCGTGGGTGCAAGAACGAACCCGGCCGCTGGGGATGAGAGTGTGTTGCTGGGTGAGTCGTAGTCAAAGTCGTCCTCCAGGTCCTCTGACGACAACGGCGCTAGGCCCAAGTTGTGTCGAAAGACGGCTTCAGTCCAGGGCGCGCATTCGAACATGCTCGCCTCGGTGCCCCGAAACGTCTCTATGAGCGGGAGGAGAGATCGAGCTAACGGGAGAGTGGGCATGGTAACTTGAAGGCTAGTCGTGAAGTTGGGTTATGACCCTGACTCGTGTGCTGAACTGAACAGTGGTCGCTCACCTTTCGTCGGGTTCTGTAGATGGGGAGAATGAGCAGCTCGCGGGGTAGGCAACGGGGGGTGGTGGTGAATTCGAGAGGTACTACTGCGATGCGCCCCAACGCCAACATAAAGGCAAGGCAGGACCAATCCTGGCCCCTGGCGCTCCTATGGTTGATGTCTGCGTGGCGCGTACCGCCAAACTTGTGACATTCTCCGAACCGGCCGATTTGTTGGATCCCGCAGAATTTCGATGAAGTGATGTTCCCCGCTTGATCATACAGCGTCGCAGTAACAGCAGTATTATTGTGGCTGAAACGTTCAGAAGGCATGGGTGGTGCACGCATCGTATCGCTTCTACGGTGCGTTCGCACGATCCAACATTCCCTAAAGCATGCGAATCGAATTAGTTACGATTGCTCTGGTTGAGATACATATGACCTCGCACGGAGCGCCACGGTAATTTATCTGGCACAAAGGAAGCATAAGTAGATTTGGCGCCCAAGCTTAGAACTGAGCGGCACACGGTTAGAACATTGAGCGCCTGTGGCGCCGAATTGCGAAAAAAGTTAGAGCGTACAGCGGCAGAATATTTGAGTAGGACCCCGGAGGCCAATTTTCCCCGGTACACGGATCATTGAACCCGGGTGCTTGGAAATAAGACCAATAGAGTCGTGGGCGAGGGGTGGGCAAAATATCACAAAGCAATACGGCCCGATCGGCGTTCAACAATGGTACCCGAGCTTGTTGCGGTGTAGTGTAAAATATTTGGATCGCACAAAGAGGGTTTACAAGCCACCAAGGAAACGGCTCCCTTCCCCCTCTCTCTAATAGTTACCTTCGGGAGGATTTGACCGGAACGCAGCAAGCACACGGACCATGTCGCTTGGGCAGCCAATCAGGGCTATAAACCCCTGGTCATGAGGTCTCGGATCAGAGATCCGATACGCCAGGCTTCCATGGAAACCGGCAAAGTCCAGATTTGGCAAGAGGCCCCTGAAGAATTGGTCGATCTCCGCCGAACTCCATAGTAAACATAGTCATCAGATCTCCAGCTTCTTTGACCAAACAGGACCCTACATGCACAGCCAACTACTAGGAGGCAGAACGGGGCGGACATGCCCAACATTTGTGGCTCTGTTGAAGCCGATATTAATGATTTTAAAATATGTTTTGTATACAGAAGAGTGGTGAGGAGTGATCCTTGGTAGGGATAGTGCATAGCTACCCTAGTTAGTGATATCCAAATAAGAAATGCAGCTTCCACTTGATAGAATAAAAAATCCTACCAAAGATTCCTCCGTAATGCATCTAATAGCCTATTGCGACTCTCTATGAGAAGGCTGGGGCTGGTATGCGGTCTGGAAACCTCAATTGATGGGGGGCAAAACCAACCAATCAGCGCATGGCTTGGTCATGTGCCCCGGGGACAAACGTCATGACATTTACCTCCACGCCCGACAGAAGTGCCTATTTCTTGAAATCTAGCCAGTAACATGTTGTAGATTTTTGCATAAAGCTGAACTCCGCCTTGATTGATGTCCAGCCGCAAGAATAGCCGAAAAGAATGATCAAAGATTCTACTATGCCATAGATAGTTGATGTTAGCTCGTAAATCGCTAAGGTAGCATATTGCTATAGCTATATGCGCCCAGGAAATCTCTTTTAGTGCCTTAATTATACAAGAGGACTCTGTAGCCTTATTTGAGTCAGCACTACCAAGCACCCAATTGTATTCTAGCTTATTGGTCCCCTTTTGCAATGTACAATTGTACTTGGAGCAATAGGCTGTATTCACTATGGGTTCCGTTACCTCCCCAGCGCTTTGTCGTGCTCAAATTTTGCATACACGGCTGCATGGCCGCGGTCTCGAAGTGGCTTGAATAAATTAGGAAAAAGAACATCAATTGATGGATTAACCAGCAACGTGAGCTGGAGAGGGTCCACATAGTGGGTTGTCAACCCCCAATGTTTGGTGCCGGGATCTCCCTCTATGGTACCGACGTGGCGCGAACTCATTAGACTTTGAAGATACTTGACCGCGCGCTAGTCATCCCATGAGTCTGTTCTAGTTCGCATTTTGCGACTAATATTTTCCCTCAACGATCCATTCCTCTGAAGCCCTTCGCACGTTTGGCACTGTTGCCAATCAGGCTCGCGTCGATGGTTCCTAGATGTTCTCATATTCAAAATATTGGACCGACCCATATATGTGATCTCTTCTAACCAACACTTAGAGGATGCTAAAGATACCTTGCGCAGGCCAAGGATAAGAGTGCTGGAGCGTTGTTTTCTTGACGTGATATCTTGGTTTGAGATTTTTCCACGTGCTTTCCCTTTTAAGCAGCCTCAAGTACCTCACTTTATGCTTTTTGAAACGCGCCGGAGCTAGAACAAAAAAAGTATGGATTATTCTGCATGTCCAGCTGGATAGATGCAAATTGATCATGATGCAAACGGATGGAAGTAATGACCATTAAGATTACAGCCAGGACCCAGCAAAGAATCTATTCTGATCGCTCAACCAGAGCAGACAGCGCGGTCCATGATACACAGCCGGATAAGCGACAAACAATCTAACGGGCACCACGATTGGCGGGGCAGGAGAGAGCGGGAAACTAGAAGCTGAGCAAACTGGTAAGAAAACAAAGAAGCGGGACGGAGGGTACTTCCGCCGTGCAACGGGGGCGAATCCGTTAACCTATGCGAGCGGGGTTGAGTATAATCCATGGACCCCCGTCAAGACCCCCCTTCTCCTTGACCTGCGTAGCGTACTTGGGGACATTCCTCGTTCCTGATGCCCAAAGATGACTTTTTGAGGCCCCGTAGGGCAGCCAGGCCCAGCGCTCGCTGACGAACTGGCGGGCTTGAGACACGACATTGGCCTGCTCGTCCGGCGACAAGCTGATCAACAGGTCCAAGAACTGAGTGTATACCTTTAGCGTGTCAAGGCCTTGCGTTGGCGTCTTGGTTCTAGCCTCTTCAAGCGTTGGAAACAGAGTTGCGACAGTTCCGTTCCACTTCTCAACTTCGTATCCGAATATGACATGTGATTTGAATGCGTCGCCGAGCCGCTCCGTGCTGCAGAAGATCTCGAACTTGACCTCGGCCATCTGTTTCGGGGTAAGGCTACACCACGACGTCTCTTTATTCCCGTCCTTGTCCGGCACCGGTAGCCTTCGGTTCGGAGCCTTGGCGAACATTTGAATGGGGTAGTTGAAGATGATGTCGGTGAGGACTTGGCTGCGCAAGGTGGGGCGCTGTCGCTCCTCATAGTCTTCGTCCTCCGATGAGTAACGCTCGTCCCGTTCAGCTTCTGGAATGGCACCAACGAACTGATCTACTACCCGCTCGGCGTTTGTGACGCGTACGATCCTCTGCTTGTTCGCATATCGGAACGTGGGGGTAGGCTGCGGTTCACCTTCCCGCTCGCGCCAGGGATCTTGCTCTGCAACCTTCGGAGCTGGAGGCTTAACCCCAACGAACAGATTGTAGATATCCATCTCCATGAGGGACTTGTCCGCACTCCTCAAGAGGTAGACGATTGTGTCCTTGGATACAGTTCGCAGGCTCGAGATCCTGGGAAGTCGGTTCGGTTTGAGGTGGAGGCTGTGCAGGTGAAAAGCGCCTAGAGGTTGATGGGGAACTAGCTGGCCGCCCGCTAGTCTGTGGACGGAACCGGAGTCGCGGACCTCGTCCCAGTGTGAGCCTTCGTCCGGCCGATTCACGAGCGCGTTCGCCATCCAGGACAACATGATGAGCAGGGAGCCGCACTCCGGGAGCTGTTGTAGCGTGAACGTTGCCCGCTCGTGCATGAGCATAATAAGGATGTTGTATATACTGAGGAGACGATAGAGCTTCCAACCCCTGTGCCCATGTCAATGTCCGCGGCGCAGAAGCACAAGTGACACTCACCAGAATACTATGTTATCGATGCAATAGAGCCACCCCTGAAGCATATCTTCGGGTATGAGGAGGTGCACGCGGGCGACGTAGATGAAGTCCACCCTCGATTCGATCCGGAGCACCACGCTATGGGTTTTAGAGGAATCGCGATACGCCTTGCTCAACGGCAGGAAGTGGGACTTGCGAGCCCGGTCCCAGTCGTTGAGTAGCTTGAAGGGCGACGTTCGCTTCGCCTTGTTCGGCGAGTCCAGGTTATAGGTGACGCTTTTCTCGCTGGTGTAGACCTGGATGTAATGCACGCCATTCTCGTCCCAATTCGGATTGGTAAAGCGAAATCCGGCAACGTCCTGAAGGTGCGCTACTTCGTCTCTCTGGTAGTATCCCCCGTGACCGGCGACCCAACGTTCACACTGCTCCATGTCTTCCGAGAGGAAGCGGTTAAGGATTTCGGCGTGCATCCTGGTCGAGGCGAAGGCGCAGAGGGGCGTATTTAAGTCGTCGGACACGGCCACGTTGGTTGCGATATCAAGGAACCAGCACCCGGGAGCGAACTCATTTGTGTTGAAGTACTCGAGAACGCCATCAACGGCCTGCACCCTAGGAGCCTCTTCGTCAACCACCCCGGCTGCACAAAGGTAAGTGGAAATCCAGGTAAGCCAGGCGCATCGGACGGGCAGGGCAGATATACTAACCATCGTCCACCGCCGGCTCCTCCTCGGCTGCGTGGATGCTGACCTCGTTATTCTTTAACCCCCTCATCTCGACCACAAAGAAGAAGGATCGAGCCCAGCCTAGATGCGGTGAACCGTTGACCAGGTCCCTAATCCTGGCGACCCAAGCGTTGAGATATTCGACGTGTATATCCCTACCGCTCTGCTGCGCAGTCCTCCCCCCAACTCGCCCTTCTCCTGCATCTCCCGCTCCCGCACGACCCGAGTTTTCCGCTCTGAACTTCTCGTCGTCGTATGTCGCCGGCCAATTAAAGTGCAGCTCGTGGGGCAGTGTTTCCGTTGCGGCCGGGCGCACCGCCAAGTCGTACAGCTCGCGCATCTGCCCTTCGTTGAGACAATTGTTCTGGTTAGAATTTCGCGACGCTAGAGGAAAGAATGCTCGGATGATCGCTCGGGGCTCCATTTCGATGAAACGCATGTTAGGTACCATATGTGGGAACACACGCTGAAGCGCGTACGGTTGATCAGTCGAGCAAGTTCATGACCCAAATAGGCACTTAATGTACTCACTTTGTCGCGGCCATCCTCGTCCACCACCGTCACAGGAGGGATGTGGAGGTCCGAATCGAGGGTGTGCGTGACGTTATGTAGCATAAAGTATTTCAGAACGGCCCCCTCCAAGATCGGGAAGTCGCCCAACACCACACCGATAACCGAGTCGATGTCGCAGTGCTGGTGCATCCTATGATGCTCTCGCGCCCTGTGAGAGCTCAAGTCCAACTGGGCGCGTCGCCTTTGCCCGTCTACGTCCGTGAAATGACCAGTGAGGGCAAAGATATCCCGGCTCTCCCGCTGTGCCAGTGAGTTCAGACGCGTCCACGTTTCGCACCATTCGTCCAACGAGAGCCGCTTGAGCCGCGGCAGGTTTTTGTCAACGCCTTTGAGTTGCTCTTCGCCAAAGCCGAGAGAGTCGAACTCGACATCAGTATCGGACATATCGTCGGTGTCCATGGCGGGTGAAGACATGGGGTCAAGACGAGGTACAACTGAAAGCTAAAGCGTACCGGAAAATTCGGCGGACAGAGGGTCGCTAGCTAGTCGAAGAATCGTTGGACGTTTCAATGTGGCGCGCTGTTCGGGGTCCTCTGTTTGCCTCCCTGAGGCTGTCCTTTTGTCCTGCCTTCCGGTGGATTCCCCCCGGCCCCACGACTTGTTGCGCCAAAACTGCCAAAATGACCTTCCCAGGTCAGGTTAGGGCAAGTTGAGTTGCCACTCCAACCCTGCTCCGACACCGGCTCTATTCCACATGGTCGCGAACATGGATCATCGATCGGTGACCTTAGGCGCCCAGACAAAGGAACATCGCTCTGTGCCGCGATCGAACATTGTCTCACCCATCGGCGGTTCGGGCGATTGGCGGTTGACATCAACACTGAATGGGCGGTAGCCGATGATGAACGGATAAATAAGCCAAATCTTCAATTTGCAAACAGATTGGGCAGACCGCACGGCCCGAAGGTACTGACCGGGAGTTAATGGGCCACCCCCATTGTCTAGTTTTCTCATCTCCTGGACACGAACATGAAGACTAGCAGTGATATCGGGGGAGGGAGCCGCAAGCTTTTGGTTGAGGAGCGTCCCTCTATCCCAGTTCTACGCTGGGCAGATGCTTCTCACCGAGATCTGTGTCAACAGTTGCAAGACATCATAGTCTCGGCTCGGTCGGTCACCATCGTATGCGGGGCTGGAATATCAACTGGCAGCGGTATTCCGGTGCGAGCACCTCGTTGATCTGGCTCAACGGTTCACACTGACATCTTGGTGAACTCCCAGGATTTTCGCTCCGCCGACGGACTGTACAACCTCAACTTGCCGGAACTCGGAGCTAGCACGTCCGCCTCGCAGTTGTTCAGCGAAGAAATTCTTCGTCTCCACGCTGGGCTTGTGGCCTTCGGGCGCGTCATGGCGCGCTTGAGGGTGCAAGCAAGAGAGGCGCAGCTCTCGCCATGTCACATGTACATAGCTGCGCTGTATGAGGCTGGGTGGCTCCTTCGTTGCTATACTCAAAACATCGACGGTTTACAGACACGCGATCACCCGAACATGTCCGACGTCGTATTGGAGTTGCATGGAAGCAATGTCGAGCTATTTTGCCACATCTGTAGGAGGAGGCCCAGCGAGGATATGCGGTTCCTCGACCAGCGTCTAATGGAACACGGCATTGTTTCATGTCAAGCATGCGCAGATCAAGGTGCGTCTCTCAACCGCTCGCTGCCTCCCGTTTTGATCCCTCCCTAAGGAAGGGGAAAAGGGATGTGGGCGAACCAGCGGCTGCGCTCGCTCGCTCCAGGTTACTTAATGCCCAACGTTGTCTTCAACCACGGCTGTAGAGAACACGAGTGTGCCGGGTTGACCCTCGGGGAGCTGGAGAAGGTGGATGGGCGAGCCGAATTGCTCCTCGTTATCGGCACATCCATCAGCACGCAGGGCACGGCTAGGTTGGTTAGATCCCTAGCGAAGAGGGTCCATCAGTCCGGCGGAGCAGTATTATACATCAATAGGACTGGGCTATCTAGTGCCAGATGGATCGACCATTTCGATGCACATCTGGAGACCGAGATTGATGAATGGGCGATGGATACTTCTCTACGCCTAGCAACCGTACGTCCCCACACGTTTTCGGTCCTGTGCTCGCCCAACGACCACCTGACCTGATGTTCCACACAGGCGAGCCGTCGTTCCGATATCGGACGTGAGGTGATGTAGTTTAACTCGGGCATTGGTTCTTGGGACTAAAGGATGTGCGCTCAACCCGACCTAGGTGGCCAAAGTGTTACAAGCGCTTAATCGATTGTCTCTCGATTCCCTCGCGCTGAACAATCAAGCCCCAGGCAGCAGTGCCAGCGCGGACCTACAGTGCTCAGACATTCAACCGAGCCGGTTGATATTTCTAGTCTGTCACTCGGGCGCTGCGTCTTCTCTTGCTAGGGCCTTGGCTGTCCGACTGGCTGGTCTGTGCGAGCAACGTGGATGGACGGTCCGTCTTTATTCTGTCGCTCCTTTTTGCGTCTCTTGATGGGGCCAAACACTAGTACCGTGGCTACGTGGTCGTGCTGTCAGGGTCTGGGAAACTTTCGTCACTAGTGCCTGAGTGGTATGTAGCAGACCTTGAGCCAGCTGTTTTCAAGTTCACTGACCAGATGGTAAATACAAGGACGAACTATCGCCTGCTAGTAATCCATCTTTCCGACTATGTGTTTCGTTTCAGTGCTCCTTGGAGGAATGTAGAACCAGGGCAGGGCATTCAAGAGGTCAGATCATTTTCCATACAGAGGCCCACCCCTTTTTAACCGGTACCTCAGCTCCTGCAGCGGTCGGCCTGCACGATGAGCGAGCTTGCTGGTCGCAGCGATGGATCCACAGTCGTGATGATCTGCGCCGAGGATGAATTGCTTTGCGAGCAACGCACTCACGAGCTCAGTCAGTCTTTCAGACGGTGAGTGCGACTTAAGCTGTAGAGGGCAAGAGGCTGAACCGAGGAGCAGCCAGTCTACCTTTGAGACGATGGTCTCCAGCTTGAATCTCACCCGATTCAGGACGGGCGCCTGGGCCACTTTTGCGTTAGAGGCCGTGTTCTCTCGCTGCCGAACGCCCTTGGACCCGGTGGAGCAGATCGCGCAGCGGTGGGCCTCCAATGACGACCTATTTGGGCACTCAGACCTGGTGGTGTTTGTGCGTCCGGCAAGCACCAACATGCTCCTGGCCTCCGACTTCGCTGTGCGCCCCTTGGGCAAACCCTTACCAAAGATTGGGGCAACCTGCCCATGCATTGTTTCGGGTATTGACAGCGAGCGAAAGTCTTGGGAGGTGGAATATAATATCCGCAACGGAGCCACTGCAAAGGAAGCTGTGGTCACGGCGCGCTGCTCGCTCTGCCAGCGGTCCTGGCAGCTGCCAACGTCCTGTTTGCCGGGGCACATCCACAGCCAAGCCGGCCGGTTTTACGTCAGGATTGGGCTCCATGCGCAGCATGGGTGGATCTAGCTCTAGGCCACCACTCAGCCTACAACTGGTCCGGTGAGAACGGTGAGGTGGGACAAGGGATAAAATGTTTGGGAAATCGTACTTTCTCTGATGCTTGTGGTCGCTTTCGGATTGACGACTAGCCAATAGATAATGACATAGTATGCTTTCTCTTATACGCTTGCAAAATTCAATGAGGTGAACCATACGGCCGGATACGATCTATTTTGCGCATGGCTGAAATTGCTGCGAGAAACGTCTCCCTGCAACAGGTTATGTCCATAGATATCGAATTCGTGGGGATATGATCGTGCGTCTATCCACTGCGCGCTATTCTAGGTCTGTTTGGCGTCGGGACTGACAATCACTCTGGGGGCGCGTGTGGGTAGAATGGAAAAGGATATCTTTTGCACGACAAAAACCAAGCAAATCCCAAGGCGCGACAGACTTGATCCCTAACTGAACCTTCACCCACGCATCGGGCCATCCCTCCTTGGCTTTGGCTTCCGCCGCGGAGCACGCTCTTGCCTCGCCCTTTTGCCCGCACCGTTCCCAGCCCTTGCGTCCATAGCATCTTCCTCCGAGCCAGCGGCATTGCGGACTTTCCTCAGCCCGGCGTCGCGATCGATGACCCACTCCGACATCTGACTCAAGTGATGCATGGGCTGGCCGGGCAGTCTTGCGTCTCCCTTCGGTCCAAGCCGGCGCCAGGGCCTCGATGAAGTGCTTGGTTGAATCGATAAACTGTCGGTCTGGTCCGCGAGCTCCCCCACTTCGAGCAGTGCAGGGTATTGTTCTTCGATCGGTCGCGCGTACGGCCAGGCCTCTGCCCATCTATCAGGCCACCAGTCCGGGCGAAAACCCCTCATGGGCCAAGTGTCGCACCTCGGAGCGCCAAGATGCGTAAGGGTGAGCTCCCAACTGTCGTCGTACTTGGCGTTCGGGGTGATTACCGCGTACTCCGCGAACGAGGTGGCCACCCACACGCAAGGCGCTCTGACGAGTGTAGACTGTCAAATCCGTGTGTCCTCAAACCTCACGTAAGCAGGGCTCACCCTCCTCGGAAGCGGAAATCGGCACGGAGATATATCGAACGTATATCCACGATCTTTGCCCAAATCCAGTCGAGATCGTCGTTGTCGAACCATCCGCACTGGGCGAAGAGACCTTCACGACCACTCAGCGTTGCAACAATCCCCACGATCTCAACTCCTGGGAATCGCTGATCTTCGAGCATATCGAAGGGAATGGGGGCGGGAGTCCCGTTTACGCGGGCTTCCATCATAGCAAGTACGCGAGGGTAAGCTAGGGGAGAAAATAGGGGTGGCAAAACGGACGCGCCACATCAGTCTAATTCTCAAACATCCCGGGGTGTACTTACGTCCAGTGGGAATACCAGCCTGCGAAAGCTCCTCGCAGAGCCGCTCTTGTTCTTGCGCTGGGTTCTGCCTGGTGTAGACCGGCTTCTCATCAGCTTGTTGGTGGGCCATGTTCGACGCGTAGGTTACGCGTGGTGTCAAAGGAAGAGGGATCGCTCACGTGACTTTTGGCCATTAGTCACGTGCTGATTCGTGTTTGAGTTGTTTTGTTCACCCACTGCCTCTGCTCTCACTATGCCTGATTTCGACTTGAACGATTTGTACGGAGACCACCCAATACGGCGTGAGACTTTCAACCTTGACAACGAGGATCCGCACAAGGCCAGGCGGAACTCAGGTAAAAGCCCCGCCATCCGGCGAAACTACAGATTTTCATCCATATTGACGCCGTGACACAGTCAAGGTTCGCGCGCTGAATGAATTTATCATGGTCAAAGGTGGCAAGTTTGTGTACCCTATGTACAATCTTTCGACCCCGGAATGGTGGGAAGGAGTTGAGGTTTATGGGTACATGGCTTGCCCAGTGGGTGACTCGCGATGGCACATATGGTCTGGGCACTGGGCAGAAAATTTCGGCGACAGGCACTTCGAGCTGGTGCGCATCGACCGGGTTTCCGGCATCTGTAAGGAATCAAATCAGCATTGGCGTTGCGGGTGAGCATGCGACATCCTGGCTAATCCTCAGGGAGCCAATCACCCAAATTTTACAGGAAGGAAAAGATTTTATGGCTCGAGACCGCGCAACATTATGCCTACGCCCTGACCGTCCCCGCCGAGCCGTATGCTGGATCTTGGCCGCCCGTCCTGTTGTCGTGGACTGATATCAAGGACAACCCAGGCGACCCGACATTCGAGATAATTGACCCGTTGGGTAGCCGCGCGCCCTGGTGGGGTAAGGAGGGGACCGATGCATGGGATCACATTAGAAAACAAGCTTTGAAGTCGCAGAAGAAGGGCAAGGCCCAAAAACGTACCGACGGTGAAGGCGAGGGCGGGGATCGTCAACGTTCGAGCACGGAAAAGACTAAGGGTCGGCGGGTGGGCGACAAGGCTGCCCCGCCCACGCGGAAGGGCAAGGACCGGCCGGTTTCCCAGGGTCACGAGGGTGCCTTGCAAGTCGCTACGTCCTCCACGGCCCCCCAGTCGCGGGGGAAGCGCCAGCGTGAGCAGCTCGGCGGCACAGAGTCCGAGGGGCGGGAACCGATCTCTGAGGAAGAATCGCCCCCTCCACGAGCGCCAAAGCGTGCTCGCAAACCCCCCTCGAGCAATTCGCCTGCCCTATCTCCCCCGAAGCCAGGAAGCAAGCAGCAGAGGGATGAGGCGAAACTGCGAGCGCAGAGAGAGGCTGATGGGTTTTCGCCTGGCCCTGCGACTCAGGAAAAAAGTGCAATGCCGCCGTGTCCATCAGGCTGCAAATCGCTGCAACTGGACGAGTTGCCGAGTGGGGCAGGTACTCTCAACCCCGATTCGAGCTCCTCCGCTATACTCCCGGCCTCTCGAGGGCCCACCCCTTTGGTATGTGAACCCTAGCGGCTCTTTCGTGTGTTGCTCCGACTAACCTCGGGCCGCCTTAGCCCGACTGCCATTCACAACGACCGGAGGTTCTGCGACGCGGACCGCTAGAAGAGCAGCCTGGGGCACGACTCGAGCCTGGGCACCAGGGTGATCATGGTCGGTACCATTCGAGTTTGTCCAGTGTATCGACTTATTCTCCTCCTCGTGCTGGGACCATAGTAGCTTCTGCCGGCCTCACCGAACTTCAGAGGCCGGACACCTCTCAACTGGCCGGAGATGTCCAGGAGATGTCCATCAGTAAGTTCCGAGTTTGGTTTGCTCTCGCATCCTGCCACGTTTATTCATCTTTTTTGGGTTGTGCGGGCGATGACACCAATTGATTTGCGTTCTCTTTTACAGGCCCGGAGGCTCAACCAGAAGGCCCTGGGGTTCCGATATCGGAACCAGGGAGCGTTGTGCAATCCGACCGCTGTTTTGCCGGGGTGACTCTGACCGAGGGTGAAGTGTCGAGGAAGCGGAATTCGACAATTCACACGGCCCCCGGACCTGATGCACCGCCCGCTTCGAGCGCCCAGGTCAACACCGCACCTCCGCCGCCACCGGTTGGGCCACCATCGCCTCCCCCGCCGCCACCTCCTGGGCCACCCCCGCTACTCGATCCACCCCCGCCGCCACCACCTCGGGAGACCCTCCCCATCGCTCCTGGGCTCGCTCATGAGCCGCGTCATTCGATCGCCCCCGTGGGAGGTTCAGACCACACGGACGAGAGCGCTTTGGAAGGTCGGAGTTCTAGACGCCATTACCCCTTGAGTAACGTCTCGTGAGCTGCGTCGCTCCACATCGTGGTCGGAGCAGGAAACGAGGCGGACGATCTAGCACCCCTGACTCGACGTTTCGCCCTGCTTGGTTCGATGTGTTGCTACGTTTAGGGTGGAATGGTACTGTTGTGTATGTCGTGTCCCAATTTGGTTTTCGTTGCGTATGTCAGTGTCGCTGTTTTTAATATATATCTTATCGCACCACTTCCTTGAAGTGCTCTGGACCGGGCTATGCACCTATGCTTGCGTGAGGAGATGCTTTTGTATATCCGATGTACGAGGGCTCAAGGTTCGCATCCCGATCATCAGAACGATACCAAATTTGTTGATCTAGCGCACGCGATTCAACGCGAGAGCAGAAGTGATACAACGAATGGCAGCGAGGCGAAACAATCTTAAATTGAAGTACAATGAACCTGCGCAGAGATTAAGAGGAAGGCTTTCGATCAAAAGACGAGAACTTAGTGATAGGACTGTCTCGCGAGCGGACCTTGGACTCACTCGAGTCACACCAGCGCGTTTTTCATTGGGTCCCGACTCACCGTTGTCCGGCCTACGCTTCTAGAAAAGGTCCATTTTGCGGCCCTCGGCGGCCCAAGAGAGAATTTCACCGAACGTTAGAGCGCTCCAATCTCACCGTCGGTAGCACAGCAAGACCAAATTGGGCTGGCTCATGATCTGGCGCAAGAGTGTGAATCCGACTCCAAACGATGGCGCCGGCAAGATACTTGCATATTCAGCGAGGTGTAGCGGGGAGTTACAGTTCTCACGCACATATATAGGTACGGAGGGGATGAAGATGTACGTTGGAGCCAGCTCCAGAGAACCGCATGATTCGCCGAGCGAGCTGGGATGTTGATGGGTCAGAAAGATGAGCCGCGGTATTAGTCGAGACCTGTTGAGCTGGAAGCGGGAGCCGGGACGGGTTGTATGGAACATTCTGGAAGAAGAGGCTCATTTGGTCGATTGGTTGTGAACATTCCAAGTGTTATTTTACGCGCAAACTGTGGTCGAGCATACATAACAGAACACCGAACAATGTCGGCTTTTGGACGTTCGATGCCAGGATGTAGCCTAACAGAACTAACAAGTATCGGATTGATGGTGCGACAATTGTGGGGAGTGGCCCTCGCAAGCATGGTGACATTTCCCATGCGTCCCTTCGCCATGCTCAGATCCCGCAATATTCCAAAAAGAATTCAGGTCGCGGCCTCGACATCGGCCGCTTGTGGTGAAGTACGCACTCAGCAAAATACAATCTTAAGAGAGCTTCAGAGATCTCCAGAGCCCGAGAGCAGACGGACTAGACACCCCCAGATCCGGAGAACTAGTCTCGAGCTTCATGTATCCGGGGCACTCGGGATCCCTCCTGATCTCCCAGTCCCAACCCAGGAACAATCCGGAGTGCCCGTGATCGTGATACCACATGCTCTTGATGTACTCTGGTGATAGAGATCATTCAGGGGATAATCGTGCCTCCGGAGCACAGGGCTGTTTCGAACTTTCGCTGATGCATCATGATTATCCATCCTGGATTGATGTGATATTTGTCAACGTCACGTGTATGCCTAGGCCCTGTTCAAGTCGCGTCGCCTGACACGTGCTTGTCACGTCTCTCGTAGGTTCTTGTCCGAAACCATGTCAACCAGTAAGCAGTTCTTCGGTGCTGTTTTCTCCACGGGACGTCAAGCCAATTTTGATTGCTCAGCCAGTGCTTTCACGCCCGCCAACGTGCCCAATCCAGCCACTGACAAGAAGGACAGGGTGAGTGTTGACGTTTAGTTTAGGTGATCGAGGTCCGACTGTTCTGCCTAGTATTGCTACATCTGCGAAGATGGAGGGCCTGTGGTCGAATGTTCGATATGCTTTAGAGCATATTGCTACGATATCATGGGAAGGACGCCGGAGATCGCAGAGGACATGGTGGCCAGCCAGGCGTGCGTTACAGTCCCAGCAGAGATCGAAGAGAACGAACGAGAAATGTTCCCCTGCCCAAGCTGCTTATCCACAGTCCAAGCTCGGACAGTACCTGTATGTACCTTGCTTCCCGGTTCGCACCACACGTTGACATGACGCAAGTACAAAATTAACCGTGGTGCACGCAGGACTATGAGAATTTCTCCTCGGACAGCGGTCGCTCTAGTCGTCTTTCACCTCCAATCTCTGAAAGACCTAGCCGACTCTCTCGCACAGCAGGTACAGGCTGCTCTTGGCGTGTTTGAAATCAACGTGGCCACTGAGTTAAGGCTATTGCACCATGGACTCGGCGAATCGGAGGCAGAGGCGATCCACGATGAGTATGTTATGCACCTCATTCCCAACTGCTAGCCTCACTCTCGTTGTTTAGACTGAATCCTGAAGTCCCTTACCACTTGGCGGTCGTGTTCCTCACAGAGAGCCACCCCGGCGGAGGATGGTGGCACACCTCTCAGTATGGCCGGCTCGCCGCCTCACAGGTGTCTGAGGCCCAATTCCTGCGCAACTGTTTACATGAAATTCGCAAACTCGCTCGCGATGCCCAAACGGCGAGAATATTCGGTGTCGCGTGCGGGGTTAACCTCCCCGGCAAAGGTGTGTTAAATGCGATCCATAATCATCTCGTATCGTGAGTGAACCGAAGCTCAGAAAATTAGTCCTGCGCTAACTTTGGTATCGGAGACGTCGCTACCTGTCTATTGTTTTACCAACGTCGTACTCGCTACTCCTTTGCGAGTATCTCTATATTTTCCCAGAACTCTTTCTAAACCTTTATTACTTTGGGTCCGAGTTGCGAGCATCTCTCCTTCGCGTTTGGGGCAAGTCAAGAGAAGTCCGACTGCACACCGGCCTTCTGGTCATGGAGCGACCGAACCCGAATTCTGTGTTCTCTGTCAGCAAGGTGATGCACTCGCCCCTTAGCCATCGTCCGCTAGGAGTAGACCTCCCCGTCGCATCTTCCGTCTGTGGCTGCCCGGAAGACCTGGCGAGATGGAATTTCAAAACTGAGAAACAGAACGTTCGTGAGACTGTCTTTCTGTATCGCTCCAGCTGCTGTCAAGTCGAGCTGCAGGTTGCCGTGTTTGCTGATAAACGCCGTTCCTTCCTTGAGCACGGCACCACCTTCACCGAGGAGGTTTGGAACCCCGTGACTCGCACGTTTGACTTCCAGGAGCGCGCGATGGTTCGAATGAAGCACTTCGTGAGTGCTTGCGATCCCGCGGCCGCCGGAAACGCTAACGAGGACATCTTTTGTAAGAAACCACACCCTTCTGGCAAAGGTTGGCCAGTACTCACGGATGTTCCATGGACGATCGCTGGACAACGGGCTCACAAGCCTTAGGCTGCTGGCTCGGGAGTCACGGACTTTTTTTTTCTCGCCCCGCATGATGTATCTGTACCCGCATCACATATAATCTTTTTTGCAGTTACCAAGAGCGGAGTTGAGATCCTAAGCGTCGAAACTCAGTTCGACTGCATTTGAATGTGCAATAAGCGAAGCTCTTGCCTTAATCAGGTGATTTCATTGTCTGCGTGAGTATTTCGTTCGAAACGCATCTCAGTTGCACTTCCGAAACGCTCGG
Organism: Ceratobasidium sp. UAMH 11750; assembly: GCA_019677335.1. NCBI lineage: Eukaryota > Fungi > Basidiomycota > Agaricomycetes > Cantharellales > Ceratobasidiaceae > Ceratobasidium > Ceratobasidium sp. UAMH 11750. The sequence continues at coordinate 36,306 of WSLM01000008.1, read as the reverse complement.
TCTATACTTAAAGATTGAAGTTCCAAGCCAACGGATTCTGAATTGAGAGAATTTCATTTAACAAGACAGCCACAGGTAGTGTGCGAGCCAAGCCTAAACCGTCCGATGTGGCATCGTCAGTTTATCCTCCGGTGCGACTTTTGCTGAGCTATTACTCTCCGTTAATGAGTCATTATTTATACAAATGTGCAGGCATTGCTCACCTCGGGAGTAACTGCGGTTCCTTGACGTGTTCATCCCGACCTACAATCGGAGCTATCCGAGGTCACTCATTCGTTCGGGCTGGCCTTAACCAGGGTCCCTATAGTAAACTCACCTGACGATTGCTCGTCCTCCGAGTCGACCACTTCTCGCACTCGACTTCCGCGTCAGCACCTTCCCTTCCATTCGGTGATTGCGGGCAGGTACTCACGTTGCACGCGTGGCGCTTTCCCACCGGTCGGTTTGCGTCCCTTGCCTTTCAAAGCCATCTTTCTGTATGTTTTGACGGAAAACTCAAGGTGGAAGAAAACACGACTCTTGCTTTTACATCCGCCACGATCGTTAACCGCCCAAGGGTCTTCCCGTGATGCCACGTCATCAACACGGCACGTGATAGGTCTGTTTTGTTTTCTGTCATGAATAGATACGTTCGTCTTTACCCTGCAGCTACCCAAAGAATAGGTCAAGAGTTTATGGGCACATCCCACTGGCTTACTCCTCATCCTTTTCTACACTACACGCCCTGCGCTAGCTCATACACATGGCTCGTGTGCCTTTTGGAGGCTGCGGGAGCGTCACGTGTTCTTTTTTTCACTCACGTGATGTTTTGGACCCTGTTTGACGGCATGTTGACAGCGGATGCATATTTCTACGATCATGTGACCTTGTTTTTTCTTCTCATCTCCGACCATCATCCACCTCTCTGGCCTCGTTGATTCCCTTTTCCCGCAATCGGCCATGCCAAGTCTCGGCTACTGTCGATGAACCACGCCCCATGAACCAGGCCACGACAACCTGGCAACCCTGTCCCGCGCACACGGGCTCTGCCTGCCCAGATTGTGTTCTGTACGGAACGGGCTGCGCGGGACCTGGGTACGTTGGGCCCTTTGTTCGATCCAAGCACTTGGACCCCGCGCACTTACAGGCTCTGCCTTTCCCTCCGTCTCCGACGTCGAGGGCGCTGCGGGGGAGGGTGTGACGCGATGGAGGACTTG